>CM040618.1:131649519-131817056 GCA_022817965.1 Solanum lycopersicoides
CAAAGAATACAAGCGCTCAGAATACTTCAACAAGGTGACAATATTAGAAATGAGTTAGCAATTGAACATGATAAGAAAGAGGTAACAGTTCACTTTATCGTAGTAAGAATCATTGTAAAAAGGATAGAGCTAAGCTGAATGGTTAGATACAAGGCAAAATTGTTGCATGGTCATTTTCATCCGTCTGAGGTATTAAATAGAGCAATAAGAAAGATGCTTCACATTATGCTACGCAGGTTGCAAAATACGTGTCACCAGATGCTCAAATTAGTGTGATGATTCATTGTCCTAAGATATTTCTAGATAGAAGACAATGATTACTGTAGACTATAGAAAGGGAATTCCAAGTTATACCTGTAGCATGGTCAGTTGCAGACTGCTGCAATGCAACTTCTAGAAGTCGAAAAGCCTCCACTACATCTCTTTTCTCCACCTGCACATAAAGGCAATAGCATCTTAATGAGACGAAGTCCTAAAGAAAAGGACAAGCACTAGGAAAGATATGCAACCTTTTCTGAAAAACGAATCCGAGCAAGACCTTCGCCTAGACGTATCAAACTCTCTAGCTGCCTTGGTGTAGCTGTAATCACCTGTAAAAGATTACATATCAAATACCAGGTAGTAGCACTAGTACTTATGGGAATTATTTGAAAAGTGCAATATAATAATCTGCACAGTATCTTTCAGAATAATAATATGACAATGAAACTTATAACTTGATTGATTCAAAAATAGACCTTTTTACTGCTGCCGGGGAAATTCCCTCTTCTTCTCATCTCCACATAACCTCTAGTCAATTCTTCAGCTGCTTCATCAGATAATTGTGGATGTATATGTTTTCGAGCATAGCTCAAGTATGAAGCTAATGTTGGAAGGTCAATCACTTCTTGCTCAGAGTTCTGTAGAGATGAAAATTAAGTTAAACAGCTACGTAATACTCTTTACCAATCTACTGAATTGGAAAATTTACTGTAACAAATCAACCAACCTCAGGATTCTCAAAGTGTAAAGCAACTATGTGCTTTGCAAGGCGCCTGTCGGTCTGCTCATCTGCTTTGTCTAGAATTAAATATATCAAATCAAATCTGGAAAGCAGACAAAGATTAGTCAGAGATGCCACCAGTTCAAGCACCAAGTGGCGGAAATCCAATTCCAGATGCAGATCAACAGCCAGCAGCATTGTGCTAAAAGAAACAGATGAGAAATCAAACTACTGCATGTTAGCAGTTTTCACACAATTATACCTAGACAGCAGGGTAGGTGGAAGGTGGATATTATCAATGACAGATAATCGGGGATTGTAACGGGACCCAATTGGATTTGCACATGCCAATACTGAAGTCCTAGCATTAAGCGAAGCGATAATTCCAGCCTTTGCAATTGAAACAGTTTGTTGCTCCATCACCTAAAGAGAAATCAACAAAAAAGATGATTAAAAAACATTTTAACTTGCTATGATGGCATATACAGTTATTTTGATCTTGTAAATCAAAATATGCTTAAATGTTTAGGAAGAAATTGGAGCTTGGAGTCTCACCTCATGTAACATGCTCCTGGCACTCTCAGACATTTTGTCAAACTCATCAATACAGCATATCCCTCTGTCACTCAGGACCAAAGCGCCACTCTCAAGGACCTGTGAGTAAATTGTTGAATCAAATTTTGGCAGTTGCAAATTAGTGTTGCCAAAAGTCTAATCAAAAGAGCAATAAGCAGTTATCATACAGTTTCACCAGTCTCGGGATCTTTGGCTACATAAGCAGTCAACCCCACAGCTGAACTTCCTCGTCCACTTGTGTATATACCACGAGGAGACAGTTTGTGAATATACTGGAGCAGTTGTGATTTGCTGGTCCCCGGATCACCAACAAGAAGAATGTTGATATCACCACGGAAGCTTGCCCCAGACGGCAAGGTCAATGCATTTCCGCCAAAGAGCTACATGGAGAGCAAATAACAATCAATATAAAAAACTACGCCTCAAACCCAATTTAACCATCAGTATCAAGATGAATATTTAGGGGAAAATCAAATAAATTATGTTGCATTTAAAAGCAGAAGCAATCAGAGCATAAAATGTGGACTGTTGTGGTACCTGGCAAAGAAGGCCTTTCTTTACATCATCCAACTCCCATATATTTGGTGCCAAGGACTTGGTCAGCCTTTCATAGATATCAGGCTGTTTAGATAGTTCTTTCAATTTCTCCACCTGTCATTCCAAAACAACCTTTCATTAACAAAACTTGGATCACTCTTATCCTTCAAGAAGAAGGTTGAATAAGAGTAACCTTTTCTTCATGATCAAGAGGTTCATCATTTCCAACAACACCATTTTCAATTTCCATTGGATCCTCTGCATGCATTCTTGATTTGTCAGTCTTCTTAAGATGAAGACAATCAATGTAAGTCTGGAATAAAAAGATGTCCATTCAGTTTCTGCATATTGATAGAGTCTAATTTGAATGTGATGGGTTTTTAGATTGGCAGACTGCCTAATTTTCAAACTACTCTAAGCAACCACAGGAAGACATACCTTGAACAATGATTTTACAGTCCTGTGTGCTGACCCAATTCTGACACTCATAGCCCTATAAATCCCAGTGACCTAACCAACCAAAATAACCATTGAAGTATTAACATTTAAAAACAGGAACTGAATGTTGGACTTATATACACAATCAACAATATATGACATGAAATCTTACTTCAACTCTGTCACCTGGCTTCCCCACATCCACCAGCTTGTCATGCATCAACAAGCTTACTGTGTGAGGTGTTCCTCCCTCAGGGATCTCATCTGGTGTTTCTTGAACTCTCACAATTTGTTTATCAGCAAACCTGTGTCGATGAAGAAAAAGTTGAATAAAATTGCAATAAATTGAGTGCATGGGATAACATATATTTAAAGGATATCTCACTTAAAAATGCTGAAGGCTAATAATAAGGTTAGCCAACATTCAGGGTACATTATTCGAGAATGCAATCAAACTAGTAATCACAACAACTTGATCAATAATCCAAGTCCATGCAAGGGATGTTAAGCTAGATGCCCCAAGTCAAGCTGAGATATGTTGAAGGTGTAGAGGACAATAAAGTGTGAAAGGTCATCAATCACTGCCATGAATTGGTGATAAGGAATCGTCAGAAATAGTTGGTAGATATTAATTGGACATGGTGTTGTAGTTTGGAAGTCAATCTCTCCTCCTGCACTATTCCCAGGATCCAAGTATAATGCTTCTATCTTTCAATAATAATTAGCAACAAATTTGTTACATCAAGCAACACGTATGCCTCCTTCAGCACTAGAGAACAAACTAAATAAATTGCTCATCAGAAATCACAAGTAGTAATTTTAATGGATTGGACAAAACAACAGCTAAAAACTCTTGTATACCAAGTAATTATAAATAACTCAAACTTTGTGGATAATTGAGTATTACTGAGAACTAGTGCAACTACTTCAGCTCCTCAATTAAGAAGATATGGGAATAAATTTTCAAATATTGGCTTCAGCTAATCAAATTAGAACCAATAATCAATCACACCTTATATACAAGTATGATGAACCTTGTACAAGTAGGATCAATCAGGATATAAAGGTAGTCATGTTTACCTGCATCTATTGTGAACCAGAGTCATTGAGTTCCTTGCCAGACATTCTTGCTTGCCGCATATTGTCGGCTCACTAATTCTTCCTGATAACTATCAAGTATTAGCACATAGAGACCAGAATTTATAAAGGACAAAGAGTAATAAATTCTACCTAGTCAACTAACCTCTGTCTACAACAATTGGGTCAGAGTAATAACCACAAACAAGACATCTAAATATTGCTTCTCTTATCTCTGGAATAATTGCACTACAACGGATAATCATCCCTTTGAGTGACACCATCTTCTCAATATCTGACAGAAGAGAATACAAATTAATATAGCTCCAGGTATCATCATACATCCTGAAAAGAAAAATCTATCATACTAGAATGCAACTAACCAGATGGATTGAGATTTCTCATTGAAGTGGACGTCTTAAGATTGAAAATTCTAGCTTGTATGTGCTTCTCAAAGAGTGGGTTAATTCTGCTAACCATGTCCATTAAGACAATGTCAAAAATTGCTAGAACCTCAAGTGGGAATCTGACCATTTTGGTATACAAATCACCATCATAGTCGAACACATCATGCGCATCAACGTCGAGTGAGTCGCCTTCCATTTCAATTACATTATGAACTGCCCTCATGTATTTCCCCTCAGTTTGAGAAGGATCCTCCCGGAAATTCCTCAAAAACCTAAGGATTGCAGCGTTTACATCTTGCACGCTGATGTTTGTGCCCCACACGTACATAGGTGGGGTGTCATCGGCATCATCACCTTCCCCGCCTTCTGAGGAAGGCGGGACATCAGAGGCATAGGATGGAGTCGCGGCACCGGTAGGGGTGTTGGAGGATGCTCTTCTTCCACCTCGGCGAGGATTAGTACTCGACGGTGTTGGTGTAGCCTCAGGAGTTGTGAATCGCCGATTTGACGGTGCTACTGGTGTCGATGAGGCCGAGCGGCGGCCACGCTTCCGGTGAGCAGAGTCGCCGGGAGAAGAGTATGTGTTGCCAATTGGACTTGAGATGGAATCATCTGGTGTAGATGGACCTATACATTTGAAATTCTTTCTAAGAAACTTCTACTTAGAAAAATACTAAACATAGCAGATGACAAAAGAGATGCAGTGCACTTACCGCCGCGAGCGTTGACCGGAGATGAGTCGGACGCCATCCTCCGTTCGCCGGAACTTTCTGGTATGTAGCTGTAAGGATTGGAGATTGGGATCGAAGAAAGAAATTGTTAGGGCTTGATCTGTGGCGGGAGGCTTCAATGTAAATGTGATGGATACCTTTGGCGGGAAAATGCAATGCCTTTTGGCGCCAACTTACTTAATGATTCGAGTAAGTTATGGGCTTTCGATTGGGCCTGGGCTTTTTTATTCTGTGGTCCTATTGTTTGCCGAAAATGGACTGGCCCATGATAATGGGTATCTTGAAGTTATGGGCTTTCAATTGGGCCTGAAAATGGACTGGGCCCATTATAGTGGACATCTTAGGTTGGAAAAGAAAAACTTACATAAATATACTATAATAAAAAAATATTTACCAGTTATAGCAATAACATTTTTTTTCACTTGATCACTTTTAATTCATTTATAATACAAGTTTAATACATATTACAAAGAACAATTTATTATTCACATATAATACAAGTTTTATTGATAGATACTACATTTATCACACATTTTAATTCACTTATAATAAAATGTGTCAAATTATTACCAAACAAACATTATATTTCAAAAAAAAATTATAATTCATATATATTACATACGTAATTCACTTTTAATTCATATTGCAGAGTTAACATAGTATTGCTATAAATTGAAATAAATAAAAAGTATCGCTAAAATTAATAATTATTTATTAAAATGTACTAATTCATGTAATTTTTCCGCGGAAAAATTACAGTGCCTTTTGGTGCCAAATCGCTTCACGAGGTCGAGTAAGTTATGGGCTTTTGGTTGGGCCCATTGAAGGGAAAACTACCTAACGAGACATCCATCTCTACTGTATATACTAAATTGAGGAACTTTAGCAAATAACCACTATAATAAACTTGTTTATGTTTTATAGTTATAGTTTGCATATTTACGGGTTGTAGTTATAGTTTAAGCTGCCTCGTTTGTATAATTCGTGGATTTGTATAGTTCACCGGTATATTTGCATAATTCTGTTTTTTTTTTGTATAAACTCGTAATAACGAATTTATACAATACGTACAATATCAAAAGTGTAAACAGTTATACAAATCATATCATACAAATTTTGAATTATACAAATTCTATTATACAAATTTTGAATAATACGTGCGAATTATACAAAACTAACAAGTTGAGCCGCATAATTATAGCTAAAAGTTGATCGTGAATTGTGATTAAGGCAAACTATAACAATGTTAATTAATTAACTAATATATGTTTACTTATACGCATAATTTTCCCACCTAAATTTACCTCTACCATTAAACAATTACATATATTACCACATTTTAATATTTTATACCATATTTTCTAAAAGATACAATTAAATAAACAAATCTCTAAAAATTAGAATTTATTAATTATCTTTACATTTAAACACCAAAATTAATGATCCAATTGCAATTAATATCTTTTTCTCTCATGAGTTGTTTTCCTTTGTCAAGTTTCTACTCCTACAATATCTCTAATCCCCACGTCCTCTACCATTTCTCTTCTTTCCTCCATCCTCTTAATATCAATACTGATTCTTGCTCAGCTTCCGGCGAACTATTAAGTAAAAGAGGCTAAACTTTTCCGCACTTATTCCGGCGAAACTATGGCGATGAATACTCAGTTATTGCAGAAGGTTAACAGGGTATTATACGTTAAATCTTTCATTCAACATCATGAGCGAGGAGACATACTATATTACTTGGGTTTATGGTTTGTTATTTTATGAAAACTTGTTAGAGTTGATATTCAATAATCTTACAAATCTCTTGGGTTGTAAATTAGTCAACAATTAATTTTTTAATTAAGAAAGTAAGTTACACCCTTTTAAGTTCATATTAGTAAATTGTGTAGTTCTGACTTTAAAAACTATTGGATACATATATTCAGTGGTGTAGCCAGAAATTTTATTAAGTGTGTCAAAACTTTTAATAGTATTTTTTAAAAATAAAACGATAATTTAAACTATCAATAAATAATCAAGTTAAGCAATATTTAATTAAATATAAAAATATTTTTAATAGAATTACAAGTGTATAATTCAAAACTAATATAAAGAAAATAAACTACTATTGAAAACATAATTCAAAGTAAGGTATGCCCTTCTTATTTCATCACGAAGATTTGGATCATGATTTAAAATTGAAGTTCTTTTTGCTGGATCAATTTCTAGAGTATGTAAATCAATGTTTTGTTTTTTAGAAGAATGTGACAACATCTCTAGTTGATCTGTTGTTGTTTCTTTATTTGGTTGACTTAGAGAATTCAAACTTTTTTTTGGTACTCTATTATAATAATTTCTTATGTCCATTGAAACTTGAAACTAAATATTAAGTTGGTTATATTGTTATAAAATAAAAGAACGAGGAGAAAAAAGAGAGAATTATTGAGATATGAATAATATGGTGATATAATTTGGGTAATTGTGTCTCCTATTTATAGAGAAAGAAAACCTTATTCCATAAAAAAAAAATTTTTAAGAAAATCTTATACTATAAGAAAATGTATTAAAATTTGAGAAAATAATTCAATTTTAATTGAAAAAAATCTACAAGAAAAAAGTATTAAATTTAGGAAATCTTATTCCATAGTAAAAGATATTAAAATTTAAGGAAACAATTCAATTTTAATTGAAAAAATAATTAGTGTAGAGGGGATTCAACCTTGGGACTTTGGAGGATTCATGACACGACCACACACAAATGTATGCATCTACGCATCTCAAAAAATGAAACACCATGCAAGGAATCAAACCCGGGCAAAGTGTAGGAATGCGCCAACTATTGCAACTACACTATGTCTCACTTAGTTATTTCAAAGGGTCCAGTCTAGCTTTATATATATTTTTAATTTATTTAATCACATAATATCCCCAAACATTTCTGGTTTAATGTATGTTTAAGAGGCTAATAAATTAATGAATAACTCATTGAAGAAGCTAATTATTCTGTATCACATCTGTATTCAACTCTCTTTAAACAGGTAATTGACTTATAATAACCTTATAATTAGAAGACAACCAAAAAAAACCTGTTTAGAGACGTACCATGCAATCTTTTTTCATATAATAATTTGTATTCAATATTTATTGATCCGAATAATTCTGATTCACACTATATATCCCAATATAGCTCATTACAGAGGAAACACTCGTACCTGGTACCAACACAAGAGGAAAACAAGAGCAGTAATTATTCCGTCTTTTGCTACCATATGGACATAAGCGGAGTTGGTATTGTCAAAGGAAGTAAACTGACACATATTTGTTAAAAGAATGTGTCGTATAAATTTTATCATATTTGAATCTGATTAAAAGTCAAAACTTTGGTTCCACCAATTATGCAGATGGATAAGCAACAATACCAGATCAAAAACACTACTCTTTTTTCTGAAAACAGATTATATTCATGAGCTATTTGAAAATTTGTTTGCGTACGTACGTGAAGATTGATTTTTACAAGTTATCCCTCATGGCCTATGAGCAGCATTTTTTTTTTTTGGGGGGGGGGAGAAGGGGTGGTCTTTATAGCCCCGTTTGAATTGACTTATTTTCTTTTAAGTCAATATAGCAAAAAAAAAAAAGTAAAAAATAAATGTAATTGAACAAAAACGAGAGCACACTATGAAAAAAAAAAATTCCAATGCAGTACTTATCCCTCAAGTTAATTATTTGGATCTTATTGGTTCTTGATAGATTATTTGGACATAATAAATTCATTTTTAAAAAAAATTAATGCAGGATTTAAGATAAAACTATTGAATTTTGTTGAACGTGTAAATGAGTAAAGACAATTCAATGTGTAATAATTAATCAATCAGTAACCCCTGATGAAATATGATATGTAACTAGCTTGTTATAATAAGCTAAATTACAGCTTGCACAACGATAAATTTTTGGGGTCATGCCAAATCCTCACACTATTTAGTTGTGGAGTAATTTTCACCGTAAAGAAATTTAACAGGCATGCATTCAACTCTCATTGGTAATAATAGCTAGAAATATAAAATTAGATAGACTTTCATGTGGCCAATTAAATTAAATTAAATTATTTCCCCTTTTAGTATTGAGTGTTCAAAATCCACTGAATCGTCAATACATAGTTCCCAAGCTATCGGAAAAACTCTATTTCAAAACTCAGACCTGTAAATATCTATTTTTCCAAAAGGTACTCTAATTTTAATACATGGAGCCCAGCTAGAACGTTAAAAGATGGGGAACAAGAGTTGTCACAATATAAAGGGGGGGAAAATGACTATAAGAAATCAACGAATCACTCTTCTTAGAACAGTCAATATACTCCACAAAAACAAAACTTTGTTTTCTTTACCACCAGGCCATTTGCTAGCTAGAACAAACAGAAGTATATAATAAAAATATAAGGTAGAAGCAAAACAAAAAAACATAAGGTATTAGATACAGAAAATTTTGTCCATAATTTGGAGGTCATGATTTATCCATAAAATTTGAAAGAGTGGATAAATGCATGAACTCCGTACAAGTACTGATTCTTTTTCTTTTTTGTGGCCATGTGGTGGGAAAGCACAGTACTCTATCATGATCTCCTCAATAAGTCCAAAGATCACTTGTAAAAACAATCTTAAAATACTTGATATAGATTCTATTCCTTTAGAGAAAAAGGTTGTTGATCATGTGCTTGGTCCCCAAGGCCACTAAAGTATATGATTTAATTATATGTTAATTAAATTTCACACCACATTATAATCAAAGAAACATCACTACCATATTATCATGTTTCTTTGCTTAAGAAACAAGAAAAAAAGAGGAAGGAAATTGCTTGCTTGGATCCCTTTCCGGAAAAAGTAAGCCTTCCTTGGAAAGAGGGTTCTTTAAAGAACTAAATGGGAAAGTCACCTAGAAGTTAGGTATGAGTGAGAGTGCACTCTTGAGGAATTTTTTAGGATGGATTGTATAATCTAATATTCTACTTCTGTCTCACAAAAAATGATCTAATTTAATTTGGCACGAAATTTAAAAAAAATAAAGAAAACTTTTGAATCTTATTGTCCTAAATTAAAGTTAGGTCAAATATACAAAATTTGTCATTTAATCTTGTGGGCTTAAACATAACACATGGAAAACTGAAATTAAAATAATGCAAAAAAAGAGGTCATTCTTTTTTAAACAAATTAAAAAGGAAAGAATGACATTCTCTTTGAAACGAAAAGAGTATGTATTTATATACGAATGTTTTGATCGTCTCATCAAAGATTTATATATTGTTAATCAGAAAGAACATACTTTAATTTACTTAAAAGGGTAGCCTGGTTAACTAAAAACTCTTGTTATGGACAGGATCTAGGGAAGAATCAAACAGCAAGAGTCTATTGTACATATTTCTGCAAGAGATTGTTTTTTATTTACTTGATTCTATTAAATCTGTATATCTCCCTCCCGTGCGTGAGTCTGTTTCATGTGCTAAACATTTCAAAATAAGATAGTCACATATTTCATACTCAAGATTATGACCTAATAATCAATAAAATAGATTATTTTGAAATTATAAAATCTCAATTTCAAATATCAGCAATAGATCAATTACGTAAACTCGCTGAGAATCAATCAATCAAATCCCTAAATTCAAATTTTATTAAATAGCAAACACCCCCATAAAATTAGAGGGCTCAATCTAATCCGGATGTTACAATTATAAAAACAATATAACATATAGACTCAAATTTCAACACACACTCCCCTTACAATATATCCATTTAATTTATTCTCCTAGTTCTTAATTAGTTTCATCACTTAGAGGTATATATTCCAACATTGTGTCATTGATAGGGGCATCAACCTTTACCTTTGGTTTGGTGTGTGCATATCTCTAAAGGTTAAAAATGAGGCTTTACTAACTACTTTTTTTCCTTTGCCTCAAGTCACTATCTTCTAACACAAGATGCCCACCCAACATTTTTTTTTTTGCTTCAAGATACTTAATTTAAGTATTAATCATATTTGAGGGCCCCTTACACTAATCAAGGATTCCCTTTCATTGTCCTAAGTGCTACAATGATCAATGTCTAACACTTGCTTATGATCGAAGGCATCTTAAGCATTAATTACGAACTAGCTACCTAGATATAAATATAACTCTAATGTCATAGAATAATAGACGTACCACAAATCAATAAGAAGAACACAACTATTACAATTTACACATAATTAACATAGAAATAAATATGCATACAAAGAGAATGGTACCTATTTGAATTCACAGTATAACAGTAAAAGAAATAATGGATCTTGAGCAACCACCCAAATGATATTAAAGAAACTATATATCTCTTAAACCATCGATGTAAGACTCTTCAACAACACTAACAATTTTCTTTCTTTCTGTAACCATAATTTAATTTTGAAAACTTGGAGTTTTATGTTGAACTTTTTACGTGCAACAAGGGACAACTATAGTGGGTAAGCATCAGTGCCTACTTTCTTGTATGATTTGCTTATTGTGTTAATAAACTCTAAAAGAAATCAAGAAAGGGACCTTCCCCACGATGGCCTATAATTAATTGGTCATTGGGGGAGGGTGAAGTCACTGGCACACCATAAATACATTCAAATTATAATTTCAACTTAATTATATGCATTCATAATGTAAATTAAAATGTTACCATTGTAATTTAATCTGTTATAACGTAATCTCTTTGAATTAATGCGAGTGTATAAAAAAAATAAAATTATACTACTGTTAGTTATAAGTATAGAAAAAAGTAAAACTCATCATGATAGATTAAAATATTGGTCCAAGAATCACTTATTGTCCTTGTGTCCATTAAAAAGGATACGTGCATTTTAAACCGGCAAAGAAACGGGTAATCAGGAGAAAAGTGTCTTCGATATTCATAAACAACCAGTAAATCAGACATAATTAATTCCCTTAATCAAAGATTAAAACATTTGGATGGGGGAAATACATGATAAGACAAACTGCAGAACCATATGCCAACCAATAATTCCTCATTAGAATTTAATACTCTTTTTAATCTTTTTTATTTTCATCTCTTATCTTTTTGTTCAATGTTCAATGTACATTGTTTTTAACTTTTACCATTGCACTGCACATAACAAAATACCGAGAGATAACTAGAGGGTAATTAAATTAGGTTAGTACAAATAATCATCCATAATAAATTTTAAAATACAGTGACATTTGTCAATGTAAAAATTTTATTTATTTGGTTTAACTACCAAAAGGTAGTGTATGTTATATTCCAACAAAAGATAACAGATAGGGGGGGCTAAGTCTTACCTCAGAATACAACATTTGACTGGTAATTAATCAATGTATATAAGTTAAATTGATGGAAGAAAGTTTATTTCAAGATGATTTTGGGTATGGAAAAAATTGCGTACCAGGCATATTAAAAGCACTAAATAGATTGGGATAAGTCGAAGATGGTGGTGGTGGAGAAGTTGTAGTAGTAGTAGGAGGTAAAATAGGAGGTTGATGAAGCTGAAAGCCACTTGACGAACTTTCTCCAGCCATATAATTGTTGTAACGAGGACTCTCGTTATCTGGTCCTTGATCATATAATATCCCTTTAAAAACATGTCCTGCTATCTTCACCGATGTTTGATATGCATATTGATCAACCACATTGTCTATTGAACTTACACGAATACATCGAAATACTGCTGGAGAACTCACTTCCCCCGGAAAATTACCTCCTTCGTGATCATCACCTATCACTACATCAAAAACAACACACCATATTTAAATAAAGAGTTTAATTACTATACACGGACAATATAGCACAAAATATATACATTTTTTTGAAAATTTAACAGGCGTAGTTCCAAGAGTACTATAGTAAAAGTAATTTGAAAATGGTACCAACCATACACAGAAAAGCTACAATAGTTAGGGTTTCATTATTTCTATACATAAGCTACTATTGAACATGTATAATCTTCTAAATAAAAGTATATCTTAAATTGCTTAAGCTTTTAAACTAGAAAATCACAAAGATGATTGTACACGATATCCAACCAGATAAGAGTCTTTGAGTTTGATTCTCACCGCTACCCAGGGGCGGATCACTAAGGAGAGTAAAAGAATATTATATATACACGGTTAAAATTATTTTTTATAATTATATATAAAAATAAAAATTGAATGGTACCTCCTTCTTGGCTTGCTTCTTCATTTAATGAATTTTACTGAAAATCCTAGATCCACTACTATTTCACTCATTATCTACTGAACTATGTGAGAAGCGGAAATGAGTGGAAGGGGATTCATCTGAACTCTGTTTGGCGAAAATTTACACTATATATAATTATTTTTATGTATCTATAATATATGATAAATTTTCTTGACTTATTCATATGTTTACTTATTTATATTGTAAACACTTCACTGAATATCTTGATTTTCTCTACTAAATTGTGACCCTATTTATATCCTAGGTATATAGCTATATATAGTTTCTTAGCATCACTGTATTGTCAACCAATTGGGAAAAAAGGCTTTTTAGATTATGAAAATGTTTTTATCAAAATAGTCACAAAGTTGAATAGATTTAAAGTGCAATGATGAGTATGTGGAGATCTATACAACATTACTGTGATGATAACAACATTACCTTCATTTGATCTGTATCTTTTAGGGTTTGGCCCATTTTGAAGCTGCTGTTGCTGTTGCTGAATAGTAGTGTGATTATGATGATGATGATGAAGAAGATGGTGCCTTGGACGCCTTGTGGAGACAGGGACCCAAGTACTCTTAACGTGTGTTTCACAATGAAACCCTCGACTCTTACAGCAAGTTCTGCACCTCATATATGTACAATCTTTTTTGGCTTGATTTCCACAATCTTGACATCTACTGCTACTTAATGATGAAGATACTCTTCCTTCTTCTTCTTCTTCTTCCCTCCTCATCATCTCGAACTATTAATCGTACTCTTCGTAGTTATAATTACTTCTTTTACAATAACTACACTGCTAATTTCACTTAATTTTACCATTTGGTTTTCCCTTCTTTAAATGCTTAAAGTATTACTTTTGGTGTTGTTGTTAAGTTTCTCTGTTCCTAAATTTGGGAATTTGTGTTTGGTTCTTTGGTTCTTTTTAGAGTTCATGGCTCTAGAGTACTATATGTTGGGGCTTTTAGGGGTTCTTTTCACTGCTTTTTTCTGGTACCTTTCCACAAATACTGAATTAATTACTCCTTTGTCTTAATTTATATGATATAGTTTGACTTGTCATGTATTATTTTAAAAAAGAATAAACTTTGAAATTTATAATCTAAAATAATTATAAATATTTATATGGATAAAATCATTTCATTCAAGATAAATTGTTAATACCAGATATAAAAATATGTCATTTTTTTATCATCGATTAGAAAATAGTGGGTCCTGAGAAAAAGAAGAAGGGAAAAGTATTAATTTTTGTTATGTGTACATACACACGTGATTCAGTGTACTGTGGATCATTTGCCTTCACTCTGTAGAGTTCATTACAGTGACAACAGTTCAGTATTATACCACAAGAAATGGAAAGGGATATATAGCCATTCTTGTTGAGGAAATAATTACTGACTACTGTTGAGGACAGTAACATATTAATTGCTTTTTTCGATTTGAATTTGTTTCCACTATTTTTAGTCTTTTTTAATTAAAAAAAAATTGGTAACTTTTTAAATTTCATTTTTTATATAAAATATTTAAAATTATAAATTAAGAGAAGGCTTCAAATTAAATATATACAATGAAGTACGAATATATAGTCATATTTTATTATATAAAAAATAGTCAAAGGTCATAGAAAATATACACGATTATACATTACATACATTCAAAAAATTGAATACAGCTTATTTATACGTGAGTTATAAACTGATTATACATTATGAATTATGATAAGCTCGAAAGATAGAATATAACTTAACTATTCATGAAGTATTCACTGATTATTTATTAAATTATTTTTTATTTATTAGGCTGATTAAAGAATAAAGAAAAGAATGAGAAATAGTTAAAGGGAATATTAATTATGAAGAATGTGGTGTTTTATTGAAAATAATTCTACTTTCTATTCAATTCTCACTAACCAAAAACTTTCTCTAAAGAGTCTCAATTTTTTTTTATATGAACACATATTAATGGTTAAGACTTATATATAATTCTCTTGAAAAGATTTTCGTTTTAGTATACAAAAATTTTAAATTAAGTTATAAAACTTTATAAATAAATGATTGATCATTGAAGAAAAAGAAAGGAAAACTGAAAGCAACAAAGAGAAAAGATTGCAAAGCAGAATGAGTCAAGAGCCTTAATGTCAAATATAATTGATTGGATTAGGATTCTCTTGATGAAGATAAGGAAGACGATATGCTTGATTTGGGGGAGTATTCCCTTGATGAAGACGAGGAAGATATACTGGACATATACTTTGATATAATGACTTGGGAAGGAGATATATCATCCAGGCAACAAATAACTGGAAGCAACAAAATAAAAAAGAAAGACACATGAAAGGCAATATAGTTGGGACGGTGAAATGACTGAATAATTTGTTCCAAGGCATCTATCGATACGACAGGCAAAGCTGAATCATTTGACTGTATCAATAGGTTCAACAAGATCCAACAAATCCATAAAGAAAGTATGAATTATTAAGTGTTGTTGGATAAGTTTGAAAGAGAAGACAAGAAAAAAATACTTTAAGTTACTTTTGATGGACGATCAATCAATTTTAGTGATATGTTTGTAATAGAAAGTTTGAGGCTGCTAAATCAATTTTCTTTCTTGATTGATATATTTTTACAGTATTTAAGCATCCTCATTTGTATCATCATCATGGTGTGTATTATAAACTCTATGGCGATCAGATAATACTTAATTCTCTCTGTTTGTTAGATCGTAGACGTTAGGTACATTATCTTGCACTTATTTCTGTTTATATTTTTTATGTTCAATAAAAGGTCACTATACATTGTCTAGTGATAAATTTACGAAAAAAAAGAAAAAGAGAAAAGAAAGAAGGAGGAGGAAGAGGAGAAGAAAGGAAGACGAAGTCAATAATAGCTAAAGTGAAAAAGAAGAAGAAGCAATTCAAATGATTTTAAATAAAGTTGGGATAATTTAAATTTGACTTAGACTAAAATTATCATATTGGACTTCTATGTGAGAATTATTTGTTAGTATATAGTATAAAAATTCTTGATGTTATATGTGTTGTGTGCACCTATAGTTTATTATTATGTCAAGAGAAAAGGCTAGCCTCCTCCTCAATTCTGTACGCATATATTTTTCCTTTCTTTAAGATAATTTTTTTCATCAACTTATCATACTACATATAGTATAAGTTGCTACTACAATTATGTAGAAGAAAAAGTCAAACATTTCAAAAGGTTAAATTGATATGACAAGTTTGGCAGTTGCTCTTATCTTTGTCTTTCTCTTTTTTACTTTTGGGTTCGATTTGTAATGGTGACTTTAATTTTATTGGGTTATTACCACTCTTTAATGTTCATATTCTGCAGGTGTTTGTATATAAAGTATGGTAAGTTGTAGGGGCAGAAAAAGAGGGGGGGATGGGGTAGTGACACGTGTCATCTGTTAAACTGTGATACATATTAAATTTTTTGGACAAGTGAAGTTAGGAGTGACAACTGAAAAATGAAAAGAAAAAGAAGTTAGGAGTGACACAAAGATGCTTTAGGAATTAAGGGCTGGTGTGGTTAGACAAATTTCAAAATTGTATTATTCTATTCTTAATATGAATAAAAATATTATTATTATTATTATTTTAAATACCTAAATTCAAAATAAGTCTATCTTATGATCTACTCTAATTAAATATGAAATAAAATTATTTTAAAATTTTAATTATTTTTTATCCTTCGTTTCAAGTAGATCTGGTTTAAAAGTATCGGATTTTGGATGAAAAAGAAAGGAGTGGGGCTTCACTGATAATTATTGTGTCATTGGAAAGTATTGAAAAAAGTAAGGAAAAAGGAAATGATAGGGACAGGTATTATTATTTTCTTAGAGAATTTTGTGCTTTTAATTTCTCAAATATCGACAAATTCACATTTGTCCTCGTAAAATACTCAACTAATTAAGTATATTTTAGGATATCTGAAACTTATTTTTCACAATTAAACTCATTCAAAATAGATATGAATGTAAAATTATGTGTTTGAATTATTGAGTCTCTAGCATAAATGTCTGATCTTTAATTATATATGATCAAATTCTGTCATATATGTAACAGACCTATCAAAAAAAAATTAATTATAAAAAAATATACATTTTTATAACTTTTTTTTTTCTTTCCACCCGGTGTCCAAATGCACATTAAAGCTTCAACTAAATTTGAACTGCACACTGCAGTGCCTATTAATGAGTGACGCTTTCACAAAATTTTCTCCATGATTAAGAGTGAAGCACTTCTATTTAGCATACCACAAACTTATGTTGGTACTTATTCCTTTTCTATTACAACCAACTTTGCTAAATGTACGCGGAAAGTTAGAATTTTGATAAATAGGAGTTTTTCGTGGTTGAAAATACTTGAGACGTTGCCATCCAAACAACTAAAAATATGCTTTTTTTTTTTTACTATAATAGAGGTGTCAAATCCAACTAACATATATCTCAATTAATGTAATCTAGCATTTACTTCTATCTCCCATTAAAGCATTATTGTAAATAATTTATCCATTAAAATTTCAACAAATATAAAACTTACACAATACTTTTTTAATGGTCTTATGCTTGATCTCCTATACTTCTCATATCATGACAATTCATGAATATATTACAAAAATGAGCTTACAGTAGTTAAAACACTTAGGTTATTTTGGATTGTATGGCAATTCATAACATAACTCCAATATATAATCATTATATTGGATATTGGGCCGTACATTTTAAGGCGACGGACACTACTAAAAACAGATGCGGGTTAATTGAAGCACCGGCAAAATATTATCAAATAAGTATAATATCAAAAATATAAAAAATTATTAATTAAATAGTAATACAGTTTACTCTATGCTTGGATGGTCTTGACCCTTAGCATATACTTAATGTGGTGGATTCGAATCTCACTCGAAGTTTTAAAATATATCTATTTTGAAGAGAAAAAAAATACAACGAAAACGCAACAGTCACACACTTATAGTCATGACCACTACCGTACTTATTTAGTACGTGCGTTCATATCATTATTTAATACGCGTTTCGATTCATTTTACTTGTCATATATACATTATTTCTTCCTAAGTTAATGGGTGCACGTGCACGTGCACCTACTCAAATAAACGTAGATTCATCTCTCAATGGAGATATATTAACGATACTTTAACAATAAGGATAGTAGAGAAGAAGAACTAATTTTCCCTATAGTCCGTTATGGCTCAGACATGTATACCATTCGATCCTACTAATCTTTGTAAAATTTTGTGTCCTATTATTATCGTGTTCAATTTTAAATTTATCGTTTTAAATATGTAACATAATTATCCACATCCTTAAACGTAAATTTATAAAGTCAACCCCACAAAGCACAGAAATAATTATCAAAGTCACTAACAGATACCAAATATATAAAATGAATGAATAAATAAAATTTAAATAATAAGGAAGGAAAATAAGTGAGTGGCTTAAATATTTTTTCATCAGAAACATGTTGGCCCCGTAAAAAAACAAATGTCAAATCGCTTTACTACTTGCGTCGCTTTGTGAGAAACTTGTTTAATTATGACATTTTAATTGGCATTTTCCCTCATTTGATTCTCCACTATGTCCCTTTATTTTTGGCTTTTTCTTATTTGGTTATATTGGATTCTCCACTAATTAACCAAAATGGTAATGTTTCAATTCTCTCAAAATGTTTGAGCTGATATTATTATTTCATAAAACAGGAATAGTGGGTATCAAACTTATGAATATATCACAAGAATGGAATCCATATATTTTTAACTCGAAATCCAACTTCGACTATCTTTTATGTAATTTGAGGTCGTGTGATAGCTGATTTGAATGTGAGTTACGTTATGCATGTATTAAAGTATTGCATAAATAATATCACATTTGCTTATTAGTTGGGAGGTAAATTAATACATTGTTTGATTTACATTATTAAAAGAACCACATAAATAATGCATGAATAAATTCTGAGGATATATCCGTATTTATGTATTATTTTATATAAGATACAAGGTGGAATAACTAATATATGAATACTTAATTCATATATAAATTTTTCATAACTAATCCTTACATTTAAGGGTGTCAAAAATGAACCCAAACATAGGTAACCCGTCCAATCCGCCCAGAATTCTACGGGTTTGGGCTCAAGATAATTTGAATTGGGTTCAATCTCAACTCATTCAAGCTTTAACCCATTTGAAGAGAATTCTTAATTGAGCCCAATTCAATCTCCAATTTCAACCCCTTTTAAAACTTTTTATTAAGATATGTTCTTATATTAAAGATATAAATTATTATCTATTTAACATCTTTTATGATTTATCTATCAATTTGTTACTTTTTTAACAAAAAATTTTTGAGCGAAAATTCAAATTGTAATTATAAAAGTTAAATATCAATATGTTAAATTATTGAGATTAATCGGGTCAAATTGGACGGGTCAAGACCCAACTCGTTTTTAGCTCATTTGAGCCCAAAGTAAACTTGAGCGGGTCAAGACCCAACCCGATTTCTATTCAACCCATTATAATAAGGATCAATGACAGAAATTCCACCTTTTTAAGTTCTCTTATTACCATTATCCTTTTAGTTTAATAAATTCCCAAAATCCCTTATTTTCACGCATCAAATTAATGTATCTCGCGCATCAAATTAATGTATCTCGCGCATCATATTAATGTATCATGTATAAAATGTATATCAAATTAGTGTATCATGTATAAGATGTAATGGATCTTACTGAATAATTAATGTATCTCGCGCATCAGATTAATGTATCAGCGCTTATATTATTGTATCATTTGAGGAACTTTTATCATTATAAACTTATAAGGGACAAATGATAATTTTGCCTTAAAAGTATGTGATTTCTGTCTTTTGCCCTAATAATATTTCCAATTTCAACCCAACCCGCCCATTTGACACCTCTATAATCAACTAGCGAAACTACCCCTATAGTAGAAGTTGAATCTCAATTTCTCCGTGTACTACTTTTTTTATATTTTAAATTTCCTTGACCACATATGTCTTGCATTCATGAGCTTAGTAAAAAAAAGAACCTTTTTAGTAAGGAGCGTTTTTCACCAGCGTAGTGGTTTGTCCAATGCAATTATATTCGAATTAATCAAGCTCAATAAATTATGAGTATCAAATGGTTAAAAAAAAGAGTCAAGTTCAACTTAACAAAATTTATGGATCTTAGTCGAATAGATTTATTGTTTATATTCTTTTAATTAATATACATAAGTTATACATTAAATATACATAATCAACACATATTATACCTCAATTATAAATATATTATACATTTATCAACTATTTTTAGAGTACACCCTCACACAGTCTACAGTCATGGCCACTACAGTACTAGGGATGTGCACACAAGAAGGTCACTGTTTCAAAATCATTTCTGTTTTAAAAATCTTTTTCAAATCATCAAATGTATGTAAGTCCAATTGCATAGTTACAATATATGGTATCACCAAATCAGTACGTGTTATTTGTCACCGAGGATATCTTTTTGTGATTGACCTCATTATTTGTTCTCTTCTCCCCCTCAAAAGAAGATGCGACTTTTAAAAAAATCTTCCAATTCTTTCAATCCATTCTGCACATTAATTTTCACTTATTTATGTTAAGATTTTATAAGAAAATACTTAAATAGAAAACATGCCGTTGTATCTTAGTTACTCTTTTTTGGTTAGACTATGTAAGTACACAACTTATTTTATTATATTTTTAAAAAAAATTTACCATTTGAAAAAGATTATAAAAATTCCTATTCTCTCCTTTTCTCACCTACATCACTCTTAATCGATATATCGGAACACAATATATCGAGACATGTGTGTTTTGTATCGACAAAGGTAATGTATCGTGGCACGATGTATCGCGACATTGAGTAATGTGTTGGGACGCGATGTAGTGGACGTTGAGTGACATATATGAAACCGAGAAGTGGTGTATCAGGACGTTGAGTGATGTATCCCAATTTGGAACGCGGTGTATCAAGATGTTGAGCTGTATCCAAAAAGGGGACGTGGTGTATTGAAAAGTTGAATGATGTGTCTGAAATCTTTCAATTTCAAGAAATTTTGAAATTTGAAAAAGAATAGAAATATAACGTAATTAACTCCTAACACTATATTACAAGGGCAATCCAACATTACAAATGAATTCAGCCCAATCAATTGGGCTGATAAACAGGCCCATCGCACAAAACTGCTACATATGCACAAGTCTATTGATGAATGACAATACAACATGTCAACCACTAATTCAAGGACCTTATAAGAAGACTTCAGTAGAATCCCTAATATCCCAATATAGGGAAATTTAGCTAACTAGTTAAAAAAACCAACTTATTTAGTGATAATATCTATACTTTAATAATATTAATAAACATGTCAAAAATGTCATTATTTTAAAAACAAATAATTATTCTGATATTATTAATATTTTCTCTCTCATTATTTACACTTTTTTTTTTCTCTCTCATAGATTACACATTTTTCTATTTTTCTGTGATTGGATAAATATTAATAATATTTTAAATTTTATCTCTCTTTTATTAACCTTATCAATTTCTCTCTCTATATTTATTCATATTCAACTTTCCAGATTTATTCTCTCTTTTCTTACTGTTTTTTTTATTTTCTCTCTTTAACAATCTTTCAAAATCAATTCCACATAATCTCGAATTTTCCTATTTTCTATCATTCTCAATTAATTTGGTTTCAAGGTTTGATTTGAAGATTCACATTGATTTGGGTATTATGTTCTTCCTATTCCTTTTTGATTTACTTACTGATTTTAGTATTTTTTTTTTGTTTTTTTTGTTTTGTTGTTGTTCTTAAAACATTTTTTAGGATTTCATATACAAAATTATCTCTTCAATGGACCCTTTCAAGAGGGGTTACTAGAGTATTGGACAAAATAATCTAACTTCTTCCGAGTTCTCATCGTTTAATTTTTTTTTCACTCAAGAAATAAACAACAATGTAGGTTCTGATTCTAGATCTAAGGAGGATATACGACGGGAAAAAATGACTGAATTCGTAGTTGTGCAAAATCCCACACAAATTCGTAACCATGAAGTTGAAGAAGACCAATTTTTTTATATGGAATTTTGATTCTGTTATAGTTAGTATGTATTTTTATATTTTATAGATTTAATGTATTTTGTATTCATAGATTTGGAAGTGTATATGGAATTTTGATTCTGTTATAGTTAGTATGTATTTTTGTATTTCATAGATTTAATGTATTTTGTATTCATAGATTTGGAAGTGTATATGGAATTTTGATTCTGTTATGTTAGTATGTATTTTTGTATTTCATAGATTTAATGTATTTTGTATTCATAGATTTGGAAGTGTATATGAAATTTTTATTCTGTTATAGTTAGTATAGAGCCGCCACACCAGGCAGGCGGCCACGGGTCATAACGCACTCTTCCCACAACAAATCAACTTTTGTATTTCATAGATTTAATGTCTTTTGTATTCTGTTTTTCTTTTGTGTTGCATAATTATAAAACTAATACTCCTCATATTATTTTTGTATTCAAACTAAAAAAAATAAAATATTGGAGTTATCAATAAATACATCATTAGAGATGTTAAGAGTTCTCTTTGTATTCAAGTTTAAAAATGTATGCATTTACAATAGCCCTTCCATCAAGTATAAAACATCTATTGAAACATTAAAAAATTTGAACAAAAATGTAATTTTCATAGTTCAATGTAGTCTGTCAACATTTATGTATACAAAATAAATATTGAACCATTAAAAATAAAACGGCCGATAAAAAATCTTCAAATAATATATTATCATTTTCCGGAATCAACAACAACAAAATTAGACAAATCCAAGGAAACTAATATTTCTTACGTCGTTCATACTACATATAATTTTCAATGATAACAGATGCCGTTTACAATTATTTACAAACTTTAATATCAAAATTTTATAATCAATTAGAAAATGATTAAGGATGAAGCAATTAACTAATACCTGATCAAATTTGTATTCAATTAATTTGATCGAACTCCAATAGAAAAATCTTTCTATACGGCTGTTTGTCGATGATTTTGTCGTCATGTTTCTTTAAAAATAATACTCAACAAACTAATTTTTTTAAATTAAAATATATTAATAAACGATAATGAGAGAACTCATCAGCTATGGAGAAGACCGATTAGTATTTAGATTTTAAATTTTGTAACCGCTGAGATTTTTAAGCAATTCTTCCTTTTTAAAGAATTTCTCTCCCCTAAATTTTTCCTTTTTGTTATTTAATAATTGTATTCATTCAATTAAAACAGATAATAAAAATTCAAATAAGATACATAATAAATTAAAAATTTGACATTTTTACTAAATACTGAAAGTGTTGACATTGATTCCTATTAAATATTAAAATATTGACATTTTAAAAAATTTCCCAATAATATATGCAATAAATTAATGAATTGTTATATAACTTATCCCAGCTAATTTGATGTTGAAACATAATCAATTTATTGATTAGTGGATATTAACATACGGAGTGGTCAATTTTGCGTTTCATTCATAGTTTTCTCAGTTTCTCAATCACAACCTGTTCCTTTGAGCATACGGTAGATGGATCGTTATATCAATTGAATTTCTTTCATCCCAAAAGTTATACGGTGTAAATAAGATAAAAATAAAATCTATGATTCATGTGTAAGGCCTAAGGAGTTGTTTGGTATGGGAAATGAGATAAATAAAATTATCCCAAGGATTACAATATCTCATGAGATTAGTAATCCTATCATATATGTGTGATAACTTATCCCATCATTATTGTATAATTGATGAAATAAATAGTCTTGAAACTAACGTATATCCCTAACCAAACACAACATAAAATAATCTTACATTTTATTCCAAAATTATTATCCCTTAACCTTCTTACTAAACTACCCCTAAATGTATCTTTCCATAAGAGAAGCACGGGTTCATATTCCAAATATAACATCAATCATGAAACATGCCAAATGACTTTATAAATCTCATTGTCCAATAACAATTCAAGAGCTTCGTTGAACCTTAACCATAATTCTTTATTCCTTATAGTGCAGCCTCACAAAAAGGTAAGTGTTATTTGTCTGCATTTTTGTGTTAAATTAGGTGCCAATTTATTCCTCTAACTTCACATCATGTCAACATTATCACTCATGATTACTTAAGCTTTTCAGATAGTGACAACTTTTAACAAAATATTAGTATCATTCGGGCGTTTCTTAATATTTTATATTACCACACTTTTCTGCGGCAGATATAACCTACTTTTTAAAATTGGTGATGGTTAAAGTGATGTGATGCTCACTTTATATTAATTTATAAGTGCTAATAGTAAATTGAGAAAGTCAAGAGAAACCTTTGAAACAAGGTAAGGTTATTAATGAGTCCTGAGTGACATAGGATCACCGATTCAAGTCATCGAAATCAATCATTGATGCTTACCCCATTCTTCCCCGGACTATGTGTGACGGTGTATCCAAGGTTAAATTGGTGATTTGCCATCAAAAGTCCTTAGCTTTATTCCTACTCGTAATTCCTAGGCAATGAATAAATTTTCCCTTTTGTAATATACACTTGAACATGGGAGAGTAAACTTTTATCTTCCAAGATCGTGAGAATGCAGCAAACAAATTCATTCCCCCATCTGAGGCAAGATAAAGCGACAAGCAAGTCCAGCTAGTATCAGTTTACATGTGGAACCAACCCCACACAAATTATTAAGTTTCAACACTTCTACAACAAACATAGCAAGTCATACTAGTCTTTACAAGAAAAGAGTTTCTCATAGCTCTCTGAATTGTTTTCCTTTATATGCCTTACGAGTCGAAGGTATCGAAAACAACTTCACAGCTGCGCAAATTATGAAGAACAAAAGAGAGAGTTCCTTTTAGTTGATATAAGTTGACAAACATAAATGCAGAAATCAATATAAATGAAGTAACTTGTCAACTTGAAGAAAAAAGCCCCAGACAAGCACATTGTCACCTTAAAGGAAAGAGCCCAAAACTGATCTTTTTAGCTTTCTTTCTTGAAGTGAAAGATGACATTGGACAAATAAAAGCAATGAAAAAAGATGATAACATCAACATATCCATTGAAATTCTACTAGAGTGTACACCGTCCTTACCACTATCTCTCAAAGTGAAAGAGACTGTTTCAAAAGGACTCAAGAAAATCAAAGCAATAATGAACAAAAAAGAAGGTAGTGGGCAGAAATATAGCAAGGTTGTGTGGCACATATATGCAAGAATCGTAATCGTAATCGTAATAACAACAATAACAACAAAGTAAACCACATATGATCAATGAGAAATTCAAATTGCATTAATAAATTCAGATATTTACATCCAAATTCAAGTAAATAACCTAGGCTTAAAAAGCAAGCTAAAGAGTTGCAAATCAGATAGCAACTTAATTTCCACCAGCGCTAATTACATCAAGATTATATTCAGATCAAATCCAGTTAATCAATTAACCTAAAACTTAACTTCCCAATTTTTGTTCATCCATATTGAACCTGCAAATTATTTACTTTAGACATAACTACCGCATACCAAATCCATGCTTACCATGAACACATCCAGGCCTATTAAAAACATAAGGCGCCTTTCTGGATTTGTTCATCTTTGAACAAGCCCTTTTCCCCAATTTCCTAATCCTTTGTCTCCCAACTTTATCACTCAACCAATTTGGCACCAACTCATCATCCAAATCATAGTCGTAATCTTCATCTTCTTCTTCCTCTTCCTCTTCCTCTTCCTCTTCTTCTTCTTCTTCCTCCTCCTGATCATCATCACGAGAATACTTCTCCTGATGATTAAACCCAACATGGCAAACCACCAATGCCTCAATTGTTTGAACTGGCAACGGAGATCCCGATTCTGATTCCGATTTCATCGAGATATCAGAAGATGGAGACCCAATTTCACATGGGTCATCTTCTTTTAACATCAATTCATCATCATCATCAGTTTGATCAGTGAAGGAGTAGCTGTCTTCTTGTTCATCATCAGAAGGGTTAACAAATTCCCACGAAGACAAATCATCAAACAGATCATGGGCATCAATTTCTGACTCAGATCTAGCAACCATTGTCGCTGATTTTGAAATTCTGAGATTTTTTCCAAGGATTCTCAACATATTGGCTTATGATTTTCTTGAAAATTGAGAAGGGTTTGTATTGAAGTAGTTTACTTGGGGAGGAGTTTTTTCTTTGTAAAATGAGAAGAAAGAGATGCGTACAAGTAATAAAGGAGAGCAGTTGAGATGACGTGGCAGTTTTGCTTTGGTCCACCTGTTTATTTGCTGCATTTTTATTGGCTGAGTTACGTGTCGTTTACTAGAATATATCAAATGGTATCGTTTAATAGAATAAACGGAAATGCTAATAATGGAATATCCAAAACGGTGCCGTAAAAGACGAAACGTGAAGCAATAGAAACCAAACAATTTTTTTTCCCCCTCTAGTAGGATTTAGATAAGTTTGACCCAAGAAATGTGGAGAAGGGAATTAGGGAAAGAGAGAAGAAATGAATAAGGATTTAACTTGAATGGTCGAAATAATTTGTATATTATTAATGTTGTTAACGTGTGGTAACAAATGGTTTGTTTTAATATTTCAAATAATATCTTTGAATAGTCTATTCAAGGGATAGTTTGATTAGAATGAGGTTAATATTGATTTTTATTGACTATTTAATTTGTTATATAATTTTAAGAAGTTATTTGTTTATAAAAATACTCTCCTCTTCTTAATAGAAAACTAAGTTCAAGAGACCTCTATCTCTATTATTGTCCATCATAGTTTGACCCTTGAGGAACGATTGAAGAAGAAAAGATTAGGATTTAAAATTTGTATAATGTGAAAAAATATTTTATACCCTTCCTGTAATTTTACATATTTATCACATTTTGAAAATAGTTTATATAGGGAGAGTAATTAATTTCACTTGATATGGACGATGATGACAAATATTGTTGATAAGAGTTAAAATCATGATTTGATTAATCGTGTAAATTTATATCACAATAAAGGTTTCCAATTTAAAGTCCAAGTAATGGAAATTTCTACATATTAATTAAAATAATAATGTGGTATCCATATATTAATTGGTAATATCAGCAAATCTTTGAGGAAATACACATGTAAAATCAGAACTATTAAATTCCCATATATCTTGTTATATAAGGTTCAAAGATATTGATTCAAACATGATTTACAAATCAATAAAGATTGAAATTCTAAATCCACATATTATGCTCCACGAGAAGATAGATGAAATGTTCATGAATTTTCATTCAAAGTAGTTGATATCAACATACTGTGTTATTTGCTTTAGATTAAACTTGTATACGCGATAGCACTGAGTAAGCATTTTTACACACTCATGACAGCCAGAAAATATCTGTAGCAAATGATAAAATAAAAACTCACAGGACAGAATAAAAGTTCTTCCTGGTACATGTTGTGCTAGTGGGAGGTAGCAGGAACCCGTGCAAGCGTACTAAGGACACCATGGTATAAAAAAACAAAAGGTAATAAAATAAAATACCAGGAAGTACAACCTAAACACAGGCAATTTGAGTTTTAGACAGCAGGGATAGTAACTGCATACACCAAGTGAAAACAATGTGGAATGAAGTAGCTAACTCTTGAAACTGTGGAGCTGTGCAGTCAACAAAAATTATAATAATATAGAAAGTAGCTTCATATATGACTGATCTACTGGTAACTAAATCAAGAGAGTTCCAAGCATGCAGTTTGCTGCAAGTGAGGTCACCAGCTCAATTTTAACTATGAAAGAAAAACCAATTGATAGATTTCATTAACTAAGGACACAGTACAGTTCCACCAGTTTACAATGGATTAATGCAGGCTATGCAAATCCAATTACAAAATTCCAAAACTGCAGGGCTACATTGTGGTATTGCAATCAGAAAAGCTCGCGGTTTCAAATTTACAGGTAGAATGTACAAGTGACCAATTACGAGTCAGGAGAAGAGAAATTGGATAAAGGCAAGACAAAGAGGAGAAAAGGAATGATACAAACGATCGGACAAAAATGGAAGATGTTAAACATGATAGGAACCTCAAACCTCAAGGGTGTCCATTGTGGATCTCAGATTGCTTTATAGAGGGTGCTGCTCAGTAATGCATGGTAAAAAATGATAATATATCATCATGTTTTTCATATAAAGAATGTGGACTTATGGTACCTCCAGGTACAATTACTAGTTTACTACATTGTCTCAACCTTGGAGTACTCTGACAATCTCCCCTGCTCTTGATTCAATACCTTTCAGATACTCAATCAGAACTCGCTGCTGATAGGAGCCGCCCTCCTGAGAGAGTAAACCATGTCAACAACCATTCAATGAGTTCCAGAAAGCAAAATTCAACTACTGAATCCCTACCGTACGTATCAAAGTCCGTTCCATTCTCTTCTTAATAACAGCATACAATTCCTCAGGCGAAATATCACCTTTTCCAAGAGTCATGCCATCTAGCAAGAGCTTGTTCCATACTTCCTCTGGTGCTGTATCAAATGGAGAAGTGAATTTCATGAGAGGTGAATCAACATTTGAGGCAATGGTAAAGTTCAAGTCAAATATTTGATGGCAAATGGACCGTAGAGAGTGAGTAAAAGCTTTTCACACTCCATAACGGGAGGATAAGTCATGTATGTCCAATTCCAATGTCAACTGACAAATTCATTGCCTCGAGGTTCTAATTGTTCCATCTTTTATCTGAAACTATAGATTACATTCGTCTGAAGAGTTAGGGCAGTGCCCTCTGAGGATTAGTCTCCCACCCCCAACCAACTCAAGTACTCAACACCTATTACACCGCCTGACCTCCATTAACGAAGCTCAAAAACCTCCATGCATGGTTGCTTAGCAGATCATCCATTTCTGTTCCTCTCAAATAGTTTGCTTTTTATGCCTCATATCAGTTTTTGATTTCTTTTGCTCCGTGTTATCTATACGAGGCTTTATCGGTATCTGAAATACACCTTTGATGGCAAACTGAGAAGACAATCCATGGAACTTGAGAGAGGCGCATGTTGAGGAATTGATGAAACAAATATGAGGTGGTTTCACAATTGGACAATTATGAATCCTGTGATGCCGGTTTGTAATAAGCTCACAATCGAGAGATACCTTTGATAATGGTCTCAAGAAACTGTTCAGCTTTTAACACTTCATTTCCTGCACCAAAAGTAAATCCAGGATTAGTAACTACAAATTCTTGTTTTCAGATTGAACATCCAGGCAAACCAATTCATGGACCTATACTTTTCTAGTTACAAATGAAGCTAAGCAATAAAGAGACCTTTTTTTGCATAACTTCGCTTTGACAGCACTCTGGAAGCATACAATTGCAGAACCTTTTGTAACATAGCTTCAAGTCCTGGCTTGTCCCCATCTTTTGTAGCCTACAAAGTAAAAAACTCAGTATAATCATCCAATCTCTGTGAATTTTATTCTTCATATAATAGATTCCGAGAAACATAGCTGTGAAAGAAACTGCACTACAAAGATCATTCTTCATATAATAGATTCTGCTTGTGACTTGAAAACATTGTTTTCCTGAATCGTGCTTAACAATTGTTCAAGAATGTATATAGACTTAATATTAGTAATATACATAGCTATATATAGGCAGCAGATTTATAGGGATCACTGCAGATCTATAGGAATCACTCGATATTTCTTTCTTAGTTAGCACTTTATGTATTGTATTTATTCAATGTTCACATCTTCCATTCAATTACAAAAATAATTTACAGCAAGAAACAGATTGATGCAACAAAATAATGTCTAAACTGAACAGGGAGAAGAACAAGTTCTTATAAGAAGGGGTGAACTTATTATTAGGGGGGCCGTCAGGGAAGGCAATAAAAATTGAAGAAGTGAGTCTGACAAATGAAGACTTATTAAAAGGAGGCGTGGCGTGGTATGAGGCCATTTCTATTTTCAAAACTACCCTTTGTTTTAGTTAAGAAAATTAGTCATAATGGCAAATCAGCAGGTAGGAGTGTGCTAGTTAGGAAACATTACACCAGATAACTAGTTAGAATCTTTTCAATTCCTTGGAATTTCTCATAACCAAAAGATTGCATGTTCAACTTATACATTCTTTTTGTCCAGTACTATAAGTTATTTTGTTTATCCGGTATGTGTCTCTAGCTGCCCTGACAGATTGCTCTCTTTAGCAATTTGCATACATGAAAGAGAGAGTGAATTCTGGAGTCCAAGTTATAGTCTTCAATTTCAGTAGAAGGTTAGTCATGTCAATGGTAATCTGAGAGAGTCTGAAAGAGAGAGAGCAAACAATAAATATGCATGGAATTAACTCAAATAGACTCACTTGCCGCAGCTGTGCATTGACTTCTGCGAGGAACCCTTCATCAAGTTGGCCTTCTTGCTCCCTTTGATTTATTTCCTGAATGTTAAAGAAAACAAAAACACTTACAACACATAGCCATAAATAATAAGAAGTCACATTAAAAAAGAAAGAAATTCTATGTACAATAGAGTATATAAACACTCAATAGAACTCTAGCACAGTTTTGTTTTGATAAGTAAGAACTCTAGCATAGTTCTATTACTCAACCTCCTTCTTGAACCCCCTTAGTTTTATAAGATGATATTCACTTCAAGTCTTGACTCTGGCATGGCATTACAAAAGAGTGCACTTTGAAAACTAGATCAAATAAGACAGGATGACAAGACATACTTTCTCCATAAGACTGAGAGCCTCAGGATCCCTAAGAGGCCAAGAAATTTCTTCCACTTCATCAATCACCGGTTTTAAGATTGCTTTGAGCACGTCAGTAGATGCCTCTATCTTTTCCTGCCGGGAGAAAGAAAATGCCATTAGAAACTGTCTGTTGCTCATTTGAAAAATAAAGCATAAAATGTATTACTATTGTGGTCATACATAAGCACCAAATAAACTTTCTATTATATGGCAGGGCAAATACAAGGTATGTCTAATGACACTAAAGGGATCTCAACCATGGCGTGGATTCTCCATGGGACTTCACACTAATAGGACAATAGGAAAATCCTTGACAATTTCTCCTCATTGTTCATCTCCATCTCTCCAATTACATGTACAGACCTTAATCTATATGCTAAAGAGAAGTTACTAGTGATCAGGTAGGGATCAAAAATATATACACTTGGTAAGTGTAGTTCAGGAAGGAAATAGAATATATACATTTGTTTTGTGAACAAGACGATCTACGATGCTCATTACTGTCAATGCCAGCTCTTCATAGTCTTTCTGTAAAAAGAAAGTCAATAAAGCTTATTCCACAAGTTGAAAGAAGTAATGAAGCACACACCATCTGACATAATAAGAAATGGAACCATGCTTTGTCATCGTCGGATTTGCAGGTGTCTGCTCTAGCTGCAAGTCTTATCCAAAAGCTCTCGTTGAAAGCGAGAACATTCTCCACAACTATCTGTGGCAGCTGCAACCATAATAGAAAGATAAAGGTTAATTTTCATCAGTGTAGATCAAAGCTCGAATAGAGCAATGGTCCCAATTTGACAACTAGTATAGCATTCTATTTCATAGCTCTTTAAGGGTATCAATGCATGTTCAGGTTCACAATAATAAAGAGCTTATCAGGACAATCAAACCTATAATCCACCAAATTAAACTACAGAGGAACAGACGCATTACAATGAGAGGGCTGATCAGCATTCCCAACAAAGAGACAGAGGCAAACTAATTGATATAAAACAACTGACAACCACACCAGCAGCCTCATGGTTGACTACAACATTGCCATGTGCTTTCTGAACTGACAAGATATTGCATGCAATAGAATGTAAGAGAAATGCAAATTAGAAGCTGCTGCAGGTACACAGTAGATTTTCCCTATTAGTTATCTTGCCAACTAATCAGCAGTGGTCCCTCGGGATGCTTTAACTGAATGCAAATCAGAGGCATGTCGTATAAGAACTGGCACAAAGCAACTGTTCTCGTTGTCATCAAGTAATTACTGGTCTTACTGCAGTAATATTTTACTATAATACATCTAATGGTAGAATTACCTTTCATAAGGATATCACTTTAGGAAGTGGAAGCAATAGAACTTTGATTATCAACCAGCTTTCCTTTTACAAAGTGTGAGATAAACAATTGACTCGTAGTCCAATAAAAGTCTTCCCCGATAAGAGAAGAATTTGTAGTTAAAGATAAGCATCGATGTCCTTGAACAATAAAATTGAGAATATGAGTATAAGCAGATGGAATGCAAAACATGTTTGATCTCCAAAATGTGATGCATTACAATAAAGATGAGTAGAATCTAAGATTGAGAACAAGCATAAATGGACCATGGGGAAACCGTGGTTCAAATATCAAGGCAAAATACATTAGGTGATTGCTTCTCATTTGTCTAAGCCTCAGAGAATAGAGTTGCACATTACATGTACTATTATAGTAATAGGAGGTAGCGCATAAGTAGTGGATCAGTCGAGGTTCGTGAAAGTTGGCCCGGCCACCACCATTATAAATATGCCCGTGGGAGAGTCCTGAAGAAAATTGTGAGAAAATCTACTTACTTCCTTATCACTTGCCTCCCTCAGTGTATCTATAAGCCTATCAACCTCCACAGTCTTTTTGAAAGATTCCTCAGCATCTTTACTGACTGCACATATGAAATTTCTCCTGCTTAATATACCCAAACAATTAACTTGATGATCAGTAGGTCAACTAAAACGAAACGGAAAAGTAGTTGCACATCACTAATCAATTGTGTTTTTCTTGGTAGAATTTGAAAAAGGAAACGAGTTTTTAGAGAAATATTTACGCCAATAAACTATTATACCAAATTATACCCGATTTAACCCATATTTGTGAGTAAGCACAATTTATATACGATTATACACTTTTATAGAAGATTGACACATTATGTTTAATGCTTTTCTCGACTTATAATGTTTCATTCTTCACTTCTTGTTCAGAATCCAGAAATACAAAATCCCCTTTGTCTCATTTTATAAGCACAATACTTGAGAATTCTTAAGAGATTTTGACAAACCTCTTGCTGAATTGCAGAAAACCCACGAAAGAAACTGGATAATTTTTCTGAAAGTGAATCCCTGCTTGCCCAATTCTCATTGTTCTATGCAAGTAACACTGCATTTAAAGGGAAAAAACAATGAATCACGACGATTAAAAAGATAAATATTAAAAGTTGAAAAATGCGAAGAAAGTACCGAATAACCTGTGAATTTGAAGAGAATAGTCGAATAGCAAGTGGATTTAGTGACAAAATAGTTGCCATTTTCGAGCTTGGTTTTGGTACTGTTTTTTTCTTCTTCCGTGTTTTAAGGAATGGCGGGAGAGAGGCTGGGAGGGAGACACATAGCCAAACATTACGGTTCTCATCTCGTGATACAGGGCCCACATCCCACAATTATTGGGCTGGACTAAGTTGAACTGTAATGGGCTTTTGGTTCTTAACTCATTAAGACCATAATGCCCCACTATTATTGGGCTGGGCTGGATAATTATTCCTGACCAAGTTGAACTTTAATGGGCTTTTGCTTTTTGGCTGGGCTGGAATATTGTCCGTGACGCAGTCTAAGTTGAACTGTAATGGGCTTATGGTTTCTTAAGCCCATAACGCCCCACTATTATTGGGCTAAGGCAACATATGTCCAAGTTAAAAATTGAGAAACTTACATAAATAAACTATAATAAAAAAATATTTACCATTTATAACAATAATATTTCTTTTTCACTTGATCACTTTTAATTCATTTATAATACAAGTTTAATTCATATTACAAAGAACAATTTTTTATTCACATATAATATAAATTTTAATGATAGATAATTCATTTATCACACATTTTAATACACTTATAATATAATGTGTCAAATTTTTACCAAACAAACATAATATATTTTTAAAAACAATTAAAATTCATATATAATTCATATATATTGCATACATAATTCACTTTTAATACATATTGCAGATTTAATATAGTATTGCTATAAATGGTAATAAATAAAAAGTATTGCTAAAATAAGTAATTATTTATTAAAATGTATCAATTGATGTAATTTTTTCTTAAAAAAGTTTTATCTTTCTTCCAAGTCTGTTTAACGAAAAGAGCGAGTTGAGACAAAAAAAGATTATTCTAAGTCTACATCTTAATTTCTAATCTCCATACAAAGAGAGTAATATTATGTTGAAGTAAGGTATTTTTTCGATGGAGTTTTGGACTCTTTAATTAATTCAGAAGTTGTTTGAGTTATAAAACGTTGTTAGATTGTTTTATCCCGAAGGGTATAGGTCAAGTAATATATTGCTAGATTGATATAGATTAACCGCAATAAATTTGAATTTCTTAAAAAGAGCAAGATAAAATACCACAATCTGAATAATTATTTATTCATCTTTTATTGATCTTATTTTCAAAAACGCAGCTTCTTAACTAGTAAACAATCGTCCTTAAAAATACATCCACAACGAAAAAGGTCAAGATGAATTAACATGCAATCATATCCATTTTCATAACTTCAGGTATAACTTTCCTGTTATGTGTAATAATATTCACACCTTCACCACTTCCTTATTTATCTTTCACACCCCTTGATCTTTTTCACATTATTAAGAATTAACATCATGGTCATTGTTATCTCTTTGTATGCATCTTTCTAACAATATAAATAAAGGTCTTGAGGATTGTGCTATATACACTTGAAAGAATAAGAAAATTTTCTCTCGTCTCTCTACATCTTTTTTGTGTATTTTCTCACTAATATTATTACTCTTTTTAGTTTTGTTTTACTATATATTTTCATTCTTGAAAGATACATCTAAGTATATTTACCTTCACAAAAATAAATGTATTGATACTTGTATGCCTATCTTAAGAATCTCAAATTTGATTGGAGAAATATTACCTTTGATATATATTGTCTTCTTTTTATATTTCATTCATAATACTTATTTTTAGATTAATTTCATTCCAATATTCATTGATCTCTTTTATAATAATCAAACATTGAGACTTGATATACATCATATTCGTTCTAAAGGAATAATATTCTTCAAACAAATAATAGCGACACTTAGGGAAGGTCTACTTTGATAATCAAAGATATCTGCAACTCCCATTTTCTTCTGATAAAGACATGCAAGCACACACAACCCATGAACTTGAAAGCACAAACTAATTTGATAAAAACATAAATGTGAATACACAATGACGGGAAATTTAATTTGAGTAATATGATATGATCAAACTTTACAAGTCAGACTAAAGACTGTCAAAATGCAGCTACACTTTATAAAACTCAAATATACAGAGTCGTCCGGACTATGCCATAAACGAATACAACACCATAAGATCTTCATATGTGGCTGTAATTGAGGCATTATTCATGTGTTCTGCGCTGGAAATTGCAGAAACTTGTATGTGTGCAGGACTAAAAAATTACCTGAAACAATCCAACATCAACTTTAAATTCAATGACAGATTGCATAAACACAAGTGTGTCAAGAATCAAGATTCACCAGTTTTATAGCACTTCAATGCACCAATTCAAATAAAGTTCAAGTTTCTGTTTCAAGATACACAGATATTATAGCTAATTAAACCAATAGAATTTCTATTCTTTATGAACTATTACAGACAAATTAAAAATGTTCATACCTCATCTATCAATGTATCATCTTTCATCTACACATGCAGGCCACTTTATACCCAGTTCAATACATTTAACAATTGCAATGTTCCTGTCTTCCTTCAAAGCTTTCAATTTGTTGACAAGCGTTTCTTTTCTGACTAAGTAGCATCTTTTTTCTCTTTCAGTCGTAATGAAAAGATGGTGATATTCTTCAATGATTTTCCGTCTGGTTTCTCCTTTCTTCTCCTTAATTGCTATTCGTCTTTCTAGATCATCACTGTCAACTTGCCATTGGATCAAGCTCTCGAATATCTTCATTCTGAAAGTTAAAGTTTCTTCAAAGAATCTTGAAGCGTGGTAAGATTTATTTTAACAAAAAATGTACTATCACTTAACTGGTAAAATACACACATATATATATATAGGCTATAGCGCTACAAAATCCGGTAGTGCAGCACTAAAAATTTCAGTTAAAATCTAAAAATCGAAATTAAAATCAGTTTTTTTTTTTTTTTTTAGAAAATAGGTTTAGTAGGAATTTTCGATCCATTAATAATAGTTAAAAAGGTTAAAAATGCTTAATGTATTTCAAATGGTTCAAAAATGCTCTTATCCGCCTTTTCGTTTAAAAATTATATTTGCGTTCTAAAATTACTGTTATATTTGCTATGGAGCATCTAATTTGTATAAATTGCAGTATTTGTATAAATCTACAGTATTAGATAATTGTATATATGTAACCACTGTGTATATGAATCGATGATTTTGTATGTATATCTGCATAAAATTTGAATTTGAATATAATTGAATCGAGTTATAATATTTGTATTTTTGTATCAAATCTCTCTCTCACTTCATACAAACACAAATTGTACATTATATTTGTATAATTTGTGTTTGTATAAAGCGAGAGAAAAAGAAAAAAGATAGAACTAGTTAGAGAAAGATTTGTATTAGTATAACTTCAAGTGTATAGGACAAAAAAATATATTATTTATATTCAGGTTAAAATATAAATATCTTGCTCTTTTAAAGAAAATTCAAGCTCATTGCACTTTAATCTATACCAATTTAGTTGTATACTTGTTTCATTCAGGATACAAACAGTCTAATAATGAAACACTTTATATACTTCAACATAATATTACTATCTTTATTCTTTTGTATAGTGGTTAAGATAAAGACTTGGATTAATTTATTTGTCTTAATGCTCTTTCTTTCGCCCCACTAATCTCAATTTAAACGGAAAACAATACTTCTCAACTAATTCCCTTATATATTTTCTTGTACACAAAACAAAGACCATCACTATTTATAAATTAGGATTTTTCTTTTTTGCAATGAATAGGAAAAATACAAAATAGTAAATTAGGTAAATAAATAACTTAAACCCTAAAGGTTACATAAGCTATAAAGATATAATAAGATAAAAGGGATAATTGTATATAATAGCAAACTAATAACCTAAAATAAATAGAGTAGCTAGGGTTTGATTTAATTGTGCTCCATAGCAAACGTTTGCAAAAAATTGCCAGGCGCCTCTCTCCCAAATATCTCGCTCGCCACTCTCCTCCATTCTCTCGCTCGCTTCCTCACTTTTTATACAAACACAAGTGTATAAAAATTGTTTCTAATTGTATAAAGCAGAGCAAATTGTATAAATACAAATATTTTTGTTCCCCTCTCTCCCCTCTTCCAGATCTCGCTCGCCACTCTCCCAAATCTCGCTCGCCACCCTCGCCTTTCTCACTTATACAAACAAAAGCGAAATATATAAATTGCGTTTCTGTTTGTATAAAGCGTGAGAAAAATTGTATATACACATGCAAGTACATATATTTTCGTCCTATACACTTATAATTATACAATAAAAATACTCCCCTGCCCAATTTTTTTTGCCTCTCTCTCTTTCTCGTTTTATACAAATTTCAAATTGTATCTAATTTCTCTCTTTCTCGTTTTATACAATTCGATTCAATTGTATATTCCCTGTCAAGTCTCTTTTGTCTTTATCTCTTTCTCATTTTATACAAATTCAAATTGTATATAATCGTTCTATACACTTATAATCATACAATTCATTTTATACACTTTGTTTTTATACAAGTCTCTGTCCAAGTGTTTTTCTCTTTCTCGTTTTATACACTTCATTTTATACAATTCGCTTCAAACTGTATATGTATAGCGAATTATACAGTGTCTATGTTTGCTATGGAGCGCAATTATGCAAACTTTGCTATAGCATACAAATATGAATTTTTTATTTGCTATATGTGAAAGTTGCCCAAGATAAAATAATGTGTGAATAATGAATCAAAGTATCTCAATTTCGATAAGCGTGACATTAATATTTCAATTTTTCATCAACCTAGTTATATAAAAAAAAAACTCTAACTCTAAGTTGATCAAATATCACATGATCGAAAAGGATGAAAAGAAAAGAGGTGAGCTTAAACTATAACTTCAAAAGAGCTCATCATACATTGTGTTGTGAATCAAGTTAACTCTCTAAGGGCCTATGGGCTATTAAAGACTTTTATTTGGGATTCAGACCTAATAACCATTTGTTAAAAAAAGAACTAGGGTTAAAAGAACGGTTATGAAACTATGTCGAAACTTTGATTTTTAATTATTTCTCATCCCTTTTCTCTCTTAGTATCTCATCCCCTATGTTAATTTATCCGTAACTAGTATGTTATCATTTTGTTGTGTGTATTATGCTGCTTGTTTATATTCAGCGATAACAATATATATCCGTGTTTGTATTATAAATCAAGTTTGTTTCACATTGCATCTTAGATTGCCAAATATTGCTTGCAGGATAAACAACTATGCATAATAAAATGAGTCTGCAAATTGCAATATATTAAACATCATACGATTGAGATCTTTCACGTATAATGTAGACAATTTCTTGTTGGTCGTTGAACATGTGGTAAAGATTTATATAAGCTATAGCTGATATCGATTTATTTGAAGATGAAATATGATCATTGTTATCAATAGCGGACCCATCATTTGTACAAATGGGTTAAAATAAAAGTAAACAACACCTGGTAGTAGAAACAACTCGGCATAACAAACACAGGCGTATTCAGAATTTTATATATTATCACAGAAAAATGCATCTAAGATATAAATTTAATCAATTTGATCTTTACGTTCTTAACACTGAAGCATTAAATTTTAAAGCTTACCATCTAACATATATAATACGACTACTTTTAAACTTTAATATACACAATTGATTTAATTATATAAAAAATTTATAGTGCTATATTTTTTAGGAATTTCCAATGCAACACAACTTTTTTTTAAAATTAATGCAAATAAACAAAAGAAAAAATGATTGAAACACCAAAAGTGTTACCTCATCTATTTCTCTTCAATATTTTCTTGTACACAAAACAAAGAAAATCACTATTTATAATAAGTTAGAAATTCTTTTTGCAATGAATAGAAAGAATATAGATTAGTAAATTAGATATATAAATAGCTTAAAGGTTACCTAAGTTATAAGATAGAATAACAGAATAACCACTCATGGGCGAATAATGAGTTAGAGTGGATGGTTACAACTCTCAGTTCTGGTAAGTGTGGCATATTCAAAATTTCAACATTTTGTCAGCCTATATAAAAAATCTCAACTCAAGCAGTGACAGTAGTCAGAAATTTTTTATGAAGGGTTTCCCGAAATTATATATGAATACATATTTTCATTTTGATGAATTAGTGCACCAAAAAATTTAAAAATGAAACCACGTAATATACATAAAATAAAATAAAGTATGCAATATACCTAAAAAAAGTTGGAAAAAAAAAGATGCAAGAGTGCGCCCTAGAAATTTTAAAAATTAAACTACGTAATATACATGATATTTTTTTTAAAAAAAAAAGGTAAAAATTTGAAAATATACATGATTTTTTTTTTAAATAAGAGGCTTAAAGTTGTTGCTAGCGAGATTTGAACTCACAAATGCTTAAAGACTTGGCTCTTTCAAGGTATATTAAAACCTGATTGTGTTAAGGGTGTCCAAACTACGTTATTTAACTATTTTATATATTATTTTACTTATATATATGATGTAATTTCCTGACGACGTACTTAGTTAAGAACTCAAGTAGATCAAATACACATGATCAAAAAGGGTGAAAATGAAAGAGGTCATGAGCTTTAAAGCTTTTAATTAGCAATCAAACGACTCAAATGCACAACCTTGAAATATGGAGAAAAGAAAAAAAGAAACTAAATGGGCTTAAAGAGGTCTTTCACGTAAGTAAATCAGCCAACCCTCTCCTGCGCACTTGAGATTATCCCGGTCCAAACATATTCATTTTCGCAATGTCAAGATTAGTGAATTTTTAAGAAAACTGTACCCAAGATCTTTTATAATTTATACACTATACTGTACTGTTCAGAAGACAAAAATCTTTCATGCCTACCTAAAATAACTTGGAAGAAAAATAAACTTTTTAACTTGGACATATGTTCGTTGATGAGGAATGATAAATATCTTACAGCTCATTATAACAAGAATAACTTTTAGCGGCAATAAATAAATAATTAATAAAGAGTGTTAAATTCTTTAACGACATTAGTTAAGTGTCATTAGATTCAATGTCGCAAAAACCTTTAGGGACATATACAAAAAGTGTTAATTGTTGCTAAAAATCACATATTTAGCGGTAATTATTAATTAATTGCAGCTATAGGTTATTTTTTGATGTAGTGCATGTAATGTCGATATAGGTCCAGTAAACAATTACAATCAAATGCTGATGGAGATAAATATTGTAGGCTCAACATGAAAAATTATTTATAACAAAAACTAGTACAAGAAATCCTAACACCCATAATTGAGTGACTTTTGAGTTATAAAACAAAGTTGAGGAATTTTTTAAGAGAACAACTCAAAATTGAGTGACCATATGAGATATTAACTCACTAAAAATCTGAAGGAAGCAATGAAAAGTGTAACTTTAGACTTAACCACTCTAGCAAAATCTAAAAATTTAAAAAGTTAACTGTAGAGAACCTCACCCCCACCCCCACAGAACATCATCATCACGATCACATCCATGATATCTTCAGAAGAAGTGATGCAGTTTTTCAATACAGAAGTAGTTAACTCTCCCGTATCAATGTTATACGCGCAGAAAGTTTTCTTGTCCGGCTTCACGAAGAACAATAAAGAATTGTTAGCTAAAGTGATAAATGTCATTAGCTCCTTATTATCCCGTTCTAAGAAACTCAGCTTGATGATCCGTGTTGTTTCATCCCATTTCAACTTTCTGTAATCATTTAATACCAAGACATGGAGCTCATCTTTTACCTGTTGAACGAATGATAGCTGGCCATTCCAATCCATGAAACTAGTGCTGGTGAATAAACTATCTTTAGGGAGACTAGTACGACCAATGTAGGTCTCCTTAACCATATCCAAAACATCAATTTCTATATCAGTACAATCATCCATATGCCAAATGCAATAAGCAACTCCCGTTCTAAAGAAAAGCTGAATTCCGTTCCTCTTAGCCTGATATAAGTTAGGTAGCTTAACATCTCGCCAACCGTACGTAGTTTGATCACTCCCAATTCCAAGAGAGAGGATTTCATAACCATGTTCATGAACAGAAATCAACTTGACAGCTTGGCTATCCAAGACAAAATCCAAGGTCATGCATAAACTAGGATTTTGTGGATTTGGTATATCAAGCCTTTGGTGTAATATAGAGCATTCAATGCGATATCTCTTAATAGAAGAATCATGAATGCTAGTAAATTCATGGAGATATAAGCCTTGACTACTCGTAGTAATAATTTTAAACTTTACTGCATCTCTTCTCTCGTTTTGAATGTCCTCCCAAAGTCTTCCCCTCTCCTTCAAAGTGCCTGACAGATCATCCAAATCTAATCCAGATTGTGAATTTCGATAATGAAGAAAGGCGAGATGAGGATGAAGAAATAGGGTATTCCATAGCTTGCAAACAGATCTAAATTTGAACAATGATGAGAGTGGCAAGTAGCTCAATATGTAGAATATTAATTTATCAGGAAGTTGCTGGTAATTCTCTTCATCCATTCTCATTTTCATTGCCATGCACATTCTGAAACATGAAAAATCAAATACTCTAATCAATTATACGACCAACAATATGAATATTATTCAGATTGTAAAACTATGACAAAGGAGAAAGGAGAAAGGAGGAATTAAATCAACAAACCTCGAGAGTTAAGTAACTTTGATTTGAGACGAGTGTAGATGGATTTACCAATAGGCAACATAAATCACGATTATTTATACTACTTAATAATCCCAAACCAATATCAATAAAGAATCCAAATCCAAACCCAATAAGGTTTTGTAAAACAAAATTACTTTTTTTTTTTTTTAAGATGGAAAAGCCTGAAAAGTGGAATTGGATTATTATTTTTATTTGTTTTTGCTAAAAAAACTAATTCTAGACCTAGCTAACACAGGAGAGCCTCTTTGTCATTTTAAAATCATTTAAACTTAGTCACGGATAATGGTCCAGCCTAGCCCAATAATAGTGGGCGTTATGGGCTTAATGAGTTAAGAACCAAAAGCCCATTACAGTCTGCGTCATGGACAATTGTCCAGCCCAGGCCAATAATTGTGGGGCGTTATGGGCTTGATGAGTTAAGAACACAGTTCGTTTGTGTTACGGATAATTGTCTAGCCCAGCCCAATAATGGTGGGTTGGGGGCCCGGCGATTACGATCAATTTTGTTCTGATTGTTATTCATTTTTGGGAAAATTATATATAATGATAAACTAATAATTCAAATTATATATTATAACCACACTTTGATTTAATTGTGTTTTGTATTAAATTGTTTACCAGTCGCCTCTCTCGCTTATACAAACAGAAACGAAATGTGTAAATTGTGTTTCTATTTGTATAAAGCGAGAGAAAATTGTATATCCACATGCAAATATATATATCTTCGTCCTATTCATTTATAATTATATAATACAAATATTCCCTGCCTAATTTGCTTTTGTCTTTCGCTCTTTCTCGTTTTATGCATACCAAATTATACAATTGATCTTTTGAATATAACTGATTTCTTTTGTATATGTATAGCGAATTATACAAAAAAGAATTTGTATATATATATAGCGAGATATGCATATTTATGCTTGCCGTGGAACACAATTATGCAAAGTATAGCTTATAGCATACAAATATGATTTTTATGTTTGTTACATCTAAAAGTTACTCATGATACAATAAGATTACTAAATAATAAGTAAAGATAGAACACGTTTAGTTTTAAAAAAAAAAGTAAAGATAAAATAAAAAATATGTCACAACTAATAATTCTTTACACCGAAAGACATTCACTTTCATTTATAATCTCAAAGTCACTTATTTACGTATTTTTTTCATAGAAAATTACTCAACTAATAGTTCTTTTCACAAAAAGTCATTCAACTTTCTTTTATAATTTCAAAGTCACTTAACTATGTATTTTTCTATAGAAAGCCCCTCAATAATTCTTTTCACAGAAAGTCACTCAACTTTCTTTTATAGTCTCAAAGTCACTCAACTATAAATATTTATCTGCAAAATCAATCAACTATTGATATTTCATTTAGAAAATAACCCCATCAATTTAAATATTTTTTTCATTAAATTTTATTGCAATACAATTTTGTTAACAAAATAATACGATTCTCATTTTAATTATTTTGTTACACTTTTTTGAAACATATTTTTTAAAGAACAAATTTCTAAAAAATAATAAGATTCTCATTTTCATTATTTTATTATATTTATTGAAATAGTAATCTTGTTTTATAACAAATCATTTTAATATATACGGTGAAATAAGGCTTTTTAAAGTAATTCTATCCAAGAGTTCAATATTTTTCTCTATTATCACAATGAGTGGTCTATTTTTCTCAATCTCCATATTTTCTTGATTTAACGGAAAAAAGAGATGAGCAAAATAACATATGGTTTCAACTTTCTAGTACATTGCATATGGCCCATAGGCATCACTTTTGATCCTCAAAATCCAGTTCCATGTGAGGGAACTATTAGAAATTGATACTTTAAAAGCATTAAATTAATTCTTCAAAATAATGCCATATCCACCATCATCTAATTTTCTAAAATATTTATATAGTACAATATTTTTATGATACTTTTGTTCCTTATCTTGTGAGTTCTCATCCAATCAATGAGTTTCAACAAGTTGCATATATACAATTTTTAAATATTTTAAGTTTTCCTTCTAAGATGTTCTAAAAATCTCATCCATATCCCAATCCTGAAAAAGTGTAGTTTGTCATTTAGTGTTTATTCCTCCATACCAAGTACTCTTTTTCTATTTTTTTAATAATAAAACATATCTTTTCTATGAGAACAATATTGAATTATTCTTTCTCCAACCTTTCCACCCACTCCATGATCAAGATTTGATAATCCAAAATCAACAGCTATAAGAAGGATTTAATAAGCCAATAATTAATAATTAAACTAATAATAAGGTGGAAAAACTATTTTTTAAATATTTGTTCTTAAATGTATATCGTATTTAGAACGGACATAATTTGAAAATTTGATCTTGCTTGGTGAATGAATAAAATTTCACATTCATACTTTTTTTTTAATAACATTCATACTCTTTAAGTCTTACTAATACGGATATTTGAGAAAAAACATTGTGAACTTGGCAAAAGATGCATAATATTATTTCAACTCCTTTATTTTAGTAGTTTTTTTAGCCCATAACTAGTATTATTATTAGAGTCAATAATAATTTTGTTAACTATGAATAACGGATGATGTAAGTGACATAGAATAAATATTCAAATAAATTCAAAATAATAATGCAATAAATCTATAGATAGACCCAAAATCATAATAGTGGATCATATAGAAGTTTGTTCAAGATGAAGATATATATTTAAGTGAACAAATGTTCAAGTTCCATTTTAGAAAAGCTTCAAGAGTGTGAACTAATTAATAATGTAAGGCGTTTTACTCTGTACCATCAAATTTTCATTGGCCAAAAGTCATTAAATTTGAAAAGCTTGATTTAGTCGTATTTCAAACTTCAACTTCAAAAAATTATTTGTTTGAACTTTTACATACCTCCAACATTGTCAACTCGTCCATTGTAAGTTGTAACCAATCATTCAAAATTGGTCATTTTTCAACCTTTTAATTTGTAAAATTATCACTGGGATTAATATGATCCCTCCACCTTTTATAAAAGTGTCAGTTTGGGTTGAATTCAAGTTATGATTGGATAAATTATGATGAGATTATTTTTTATCGAATGTCTGATTTGTTGTATTCAAAATAATAATTCTAAGCAATTTATTGATTTAAATACCCTTCATATATGTAAAAAGTGATATAATAAAAGGGTTGAAAGAGAAATTTTTTGTCATTTACTTATTTTATCTCGGGATTACTATACCACCCAAAGGGATGGATAATTTATCTCGATATTAATTATTAATTTCGGGATAAGTTATTCCGAACTTGTCAACCAAACAATATATTAAGTAGTACTATAATTTAATCACATGACTATTTGGTTTTAGATTTGAACATTGAATACTAATTGGACTGAAGAAAGTATCTCCTAGCTATTAGGGTTTGGTGAACCAACGGTCACCTAGCTATTAGGGTTTGGTGAACCAACGGTCACTCCTCTAGTTGAAGTATCGGGTCCCTTTTCCATTGCGTAGGTTACACTTTTGGGATACCCCATAAGGGAATTTTTTCTACTCCCCCAATCTTCACTTTACAGTTTACACCACGCCGACTCCTTTTTCGTTATTAGGCGTAGAATTAGACCAAGGGAAATCTCTATAAGAACTATAGTCCCTTATATTTCGCACATAGGAGGAGACCTAGACACAACCCCAGGATTATGGGGACCCCAAGTATTTGTTTCTCCTCTACTCGATCGCTTTTGTTATTGGCGAGTTTTTCCCTAATGAATCTCCACAATATAATCTAAAGGATCGAGACCTCAAAATAGATATCAAACATCGAGTGAAAATTCAAAATAATAATTTGTTGACTTAAAAGAATAATTTTAAAATAGGATATAACAAAAGATTTGAAAGAGAGGCTGGCTAGATCATCTATATAGGGGTAAATAGCACTTATTAAGTGTAGCCATATGTTATACAATTATCAGTTGATATTATTAGGTTTAACCCTAGTAAGATGTGAATTCAAATAGTAGCTGTCAAAGCCAGCCAAACCCCACCCACCCCTTTTAATTTTTGCAAGAAAAACTAATTAAAGTGAAAGCAACTGGCTTTGTTTGCCCATAAACTGACATACTTTAGCATTTATACATATTCCATGTCCCCCTCTCTGTACCAATTATATTTGATAAATATTTATTATTTTGGTACTCTTCCTAAATAATTTGGAAATATCTACACTAATATAAATGGCTTGATCTTATTACACAAATATTTAACAAGTAGATCTATCTAACAAAGTAATATAAATGGCTTAGCTTGTACCAAAATATTTATAAAGATCTACCTTTTACATATGTTAATTTCCATTTTCCAATTTCAAAGCTTAAGAGGCTATCACCGTATCGATCAATCAATATCAATAAATGGGATAATAACAACTTCATCCTATCCCATGCACCAATGCCCCCATTTTCACGTATCAAAATAACTGCTTGCTAAAGATTCTGTAAAAAAAAAAAAATGTAATGGTAATGTTTGGATAAGTTTATGTCCATATATACCGTTTGACCAATGTATCGTAATATTATCATCAAAAATATCATTAAATAATGAAATCATACTTTCTTTAATAATTTAATCTTCCTGAAATAGAATCTCACCATCATTTTAAATAATATTGACCGGACGGTCAAATGTGTAGGTAGCTCCATGAAAAGGAATAGCTTAAAATTGAACTATTGAGTGGTGAGAGTGCGAAAGCTTTTTATAAAGTGTTTTTTAAAAAATAGGCAACTTGTTTGGTTATTTTGTCTTTACATTTATTTGGACATTATAGAAGCCATTGTCTTTTATTTCCAGAGACTTCTCTTTATTCAGTCATTGAAAGAGAAATTTAAATATATTTTCTGAAACTCTTCAGAGACTTTAGGTGTGAGCCCACAACGAACACAACTCCCTTTGTGCCCATAATATTTTGTCTTTTTCCCAAATTTACTCTCTTCTATTCTAAGTTTCTAACTATATATATACATCTCTTTAGGGAAACAGTACAAATATTAAAAAGAAAAAATACAATGAAGATTCAATGTGATGTTTGTGATAAAGAAGAGGCATCAGTTTATTGTTCAGCAGATGAAGCCACACTTTGCCAAAGCTGTGATTATCAAGTGCATCATGCCAATAAGCTTGCCAGCAAACATCCTCGATTTTCTCTAATTCATCCTTCTTTCAAAGATTCTCCTCTTTGTGACATTTGCCAGGTACTAATAATATTCGAGTTTGGTTTCACATATGATCACTCAATTAAAAAATATTACATCAAAATGTCACTTTCTCTGATGAAGAAAATTGAGTTAAGAAAGGTGAGTTTTCGAGATAACTAATTATTATTAACATCTGAGAAATATATTGCTGTGTAAAATTTTTGCACAATCAACAATTACTACTGAAAAATATTTTAATTGAATCAATGAGAAAAAAAAAATATTATCATATGAAAAAATTAGGAAGTTTCCGACTAATATAGTGATAATTTATTTCTACCATGCATTTCCTCCGGTGAGCTAATTCAGTAGAACATGAGAGGAAAAATCATGATCTATAACACATATACTAGCGATGAGCATAAAATATGGGCTGATAGTAGAACTTATTTAATTTTATGGTGTATAATGTAGAAATTAACATTTATTTCTTATTGTATTTTATTTTCAGGAAAGACGTGCATTGTTATTTTGTAAAGAAGATAGAGCACTACTTTGCAAAGAATGTGACTTGCCTATACACAAAGCAAATGAACATACAAAGAAACACAACAGATTTCTTCTAAGTGGAGTTCAGCTCTCTTCTGATGTACTTGCTTCTAATTATAATAATAACCAAAATTCAATATCCCCAACTGGATCTGCTGCAAGTAATGCTGGTACAAATAATTTTAAAGCACGTAGTGGTAATTTTGGGATGAAGAGTAATTCGATTTCGAGTACTACAGAATCGACACCTAATTATTTTCAAGTTGATTATGTACAAGAGCGTTCTGTTTCAACTAGTAGCATATCAGAATATTTGACTGAGACTCTTCCTGGTTGGCATGTTGAAGATTTTCTTGAATATCCCTCTTCTTCTTCCTATGGTAAGTGTTTCTTTTTTTACGGATTTAAACAATAATGATGGTGACACTTTTTGTAGAAGAATGTCATTAACTCGAAATATGGGCATTTTTGGATCAAATTATTGACAAAAAGGGCATTTTAGACCAAATTTATCAACTGATGACATATTTGACCATTTTTCGAATATAATAAAATGTTCAGAACTTGCAACTAAATGATGCTGTTTGATTGCAGAATTTTGATCAGATACGACCAGCTGTGTAGTTTTTTTTCCCACTACAGTAAGTGGGGATACCTCATAATATCAAATAGAGTACCTGTTCCTCAGATCAACTCTCCATCAACCAAGCAACTTATAAGACAAACTTGGTAATACTAAAGGGCATAATATTTTTTGAGATATTAAGAAAAGAGTTAGACAAACTGCCATCTGACCTTTTCTTTTGGTTACTAACTTGGACCAGTTACTTTGTTTTTGGACATGTAACACATGTTGTATGTTAAAGCCCCACTGTTCGTTTTTTTTTTTTTTGGTTATTTGTTTTTTGCAAGTCAAATCACTTCGACTTGTTGCAATATGTTAATCTGAATGGGTATGAGTTTTACCAAATCTGGGGTACTTTTGTTTTTGCTTTTTGGGAGGCCAATCTTTTTGTAATGCTAGTGGGAAAGCCTTGTGCCTATTACCCACTTTGATTATTGAATATGGTTTTCCTATTTGTTTCAAGTATTCATGGCCAAATCAATTAAATATGGGAGATTGATGCAAAGATTATCTGCATTGTTTTTCGATCTTCCCTTTGTTTATGAAATTATTCCACCCGCAGCGTCCAATGGCAAGCCAAGATTTTCAACAAAGATCTTTCTAGGCAATCAATGTCAGTTCAATCATTTATAATCTACACTACGTTAATGCACAATGACAATCAAAATAACTAGTTGAAGTATGAATTTTCACTATTCATTTTGATTGCGAACACATTTCATCTTATATTCAAAATTTTAGATTATGTACTACTCGAGCTTCTCTATATTAGTACATAAATTGTTTAAACATACTGAAAAGACTCGTTGAATATTGTCTAATGTTAGTATAGTATCATGGATATGCCTTATTCCCAGTTGAGTTTTATAGCAATAGACCAATCCATGTGACCTTACTAAAAGCTCATATGAGAATATTCATTAAATGAGGGTAATGGGATGTTTGGCTACTACTAGAAAAATTCATTAACAACAGTGTTCGGTAGAAACAATATTCATATTAGTTATGCGTTAAATCTTTGATATAACTTGTCTACGAACCCCACTCCTAAAATATCCTACACAATTTGAAGTACAATGTGACCTTTACAAAATGCTCACCCAATCACTTCACACAAATCTTATGAAAATATCTATGTATGACATTGCACCTAAGGAATATACAAACCGGACTAGCTGGCGAGCTAGTTAAAGCTTCTGATTATTACATGTTGAAGACATTGAAGAAAGGCAAGTTAGTAGAAAAACAAAAAAACAATTCCAAGTAAAGATTTGAATTCCGAATTACCAAGAAACCAAAAAGAAATATACCATGTGGAATAACAAATAAAGAAATGTCGGACCAAAGAGAACAAGATTATAGCACCAAGGAGTACAAGCTCAAATTTTTTTTACTTACATGACACAACATTGTGACTGAAGTAGTGTTCTCTATATACTACAGTTGAAGTGCAAGGAGATCAAACTGTGGCCAGAAGCGACTCCCTGAGTTCAAATAGTATTCGACCGTTTTCTTTGTCCCCAGTGTCTTTCTTAATTTACAGTTAATTGGTAGATAAGTGGGGAAAAAAGGTATACTGCATTGACATTACATACAGTTAATCAATTTAAAGAAATGTTATGAGAAAGCGAGTTTAACAAGTGCGAAGAGAACCCTCCTACAAAGAGAGGGAGAAAAGTAAGCACCTTATTGCAAGCTGTGACTTCAGAATTTATGCATATTTCTAAAATAGAATGCAAATTCATGATGAAACAACCACCAACCTTTCACCATAGCTCAAGCACTTGAAATGGCATCTCAAGTAAAGACAAAAATCCTATCTGCAATTTCAGTTCGACAGATTGGACACTCGGCACAGGCAAGGGAACACGATTTACACACTGCAAATCAAGACGACATTAGACAGATCCCACCCAGGGGAGTGAGGATACACATAATCAGAAAGTTGACTTACAGCAAAAATGTCGGCAAGGAAGGAGCATCGCAGAAGTTATTGATTCGAAACAGACTTTACATACATGCGAATTTGCATCTGCATTCCCCACATATGTGTGGTCCTTTTCCTTCATCTCTTGCATTCGAGCCTGGTGGCGCACACGTAAAAGATCTTTAATACTTCATGTTATATTTTGAGTCATCAAGGAACCTAAAGAAACAACAGTTGTTATCAGTAGTTTCTACCTATGCAAGAACCTAAGCACTAACAGGTATTCTGTTACCCATGTTATATCACGTTTCCCATTTTAGGTTTCATCTCAAAACGCTCGACACGATTTCGTTAATAATATTACACTACAAAGTCAAATTCTTCTAAGAATTACAATCTATTTGACTGTCAAAAGTTCAAAATATTCTTTTATAACTAAAACCAACTGTCAGTTCAACATTTTCTTGCATTACTACTGTTAATTATATCCCAGTCAAGAACAGTAGGACTAGCCTGAAACAGCCTCCAAAGATTGACGAGGAGCAGTACATAAAACGGCTAACATTGTAGCTCCTAGTTATGATTCACTGAAACATTTCAGAAGCACTGAAGTTAAAGCATTACTATACTAGAAGCCTCATGGAACGACAACTGACTAAAAACTAAATACTTCCCATTTTTCAATTTATGATAACAATTTATATGTTGAGATGTTCAAAATGTTTGACACAATTCTATTTCTACACAACTTTCAAGAATTAAAATTCAGCACACAATCCACATTTTGAAACTTTGATGTGATATATTCCACTGAACTAACTTTTGAACCATTACTTTCGTATTATCTCCTGTTATCAATAAAATCAAACTCAAGTAATATTAACAACTTAAACGTCATCATCAGTTGACAAGATATAAAATGGGACAGTTGGAATAAATGTATATCAAAACCCATGACTTGCAGATGTTGGACACTTAGCGGTCGTTTGGTAGAGTGTATAAGAATAATGTTAAATAGGGTGTATTGGTAATACTTACATTAGCAATGCATACATTAGCAATGCATGTATTAGTTATGCTTTTGCATTAATTTTACATAGATTACTAATGCTTGACATAGGTTTTAAAAAAGTAAAAACAAAGGTACTAGTAATACACAAGGCTAATGCATGCTGCATGCATTATTTTTTCTAATACACTCTACCAAACGACCCCTTATGTGTGCTACTAACATCTAACCTTCCTATCTTCCAAAAAGCTTGCATATCTTACTGGATCCAAAAGTATATCTCACTTGTTTTTACAACTGAATAGACAAAAATGATCCGTTAGAGGAAAAGTAAAATAAAGCTTATCTAGCCTCATTTGGGTGTATTATGCACAAACACAAGGAAACTAGCTAGCTTTTGGAAGTATACAGAGCTTCAACTCAGTCAAACGACAAGGACACACCCTAACAGGTACATGTACTAGATACAAGTGCTAAGTGGCAAGAAAAGGATAAGCATAATTTTTTCTGTTTTTTTTTTTTTTTTTTTTTCAAAAAAAAAGTTAAACATAATTACCTTCAAGCGGGCAACAAGAGGGTCTTCCTTCAGAATCTCAGCAACAGAGGTTGCATGATCCACAGTATGTTCATCATCGAGGATGGGGTCATTGTACTCACTATCAAACATTTCTGGATCATTCATATTGCCTCTTCCAAAATTCTGCCTTTCTGTTACTGTCTTTACATCTTGAGTGGCACCATTCTTTTTCCTTAGCTGAGAAACGAGTACCCACATATTTGCTAAATCATTTTCCAGAGCTGCCTCCCTTCTCTTTCCCTCTTCAACCTTTTTCCGGTACTCATCTTCAAGTATTTCCTTCTCAACCAAGGCGGCCTCAAGAACTGCCTCACGTTGTTTTCTTGCCTGCAACTCCATTTTTAAATCTTTAGTATCTAGATCCCATGTGCCAAGTACATCACGAACAACTCCAGGAACTTCACTTTCTCGGTCAGAAACCCGACTTCTACGTCCTTGCCATAGGTTTTCGCCATGCTTTCGGTGGCGAACATTACCAGTTTGTGCAATGGTACTCCTAGAATTTAATGCCTGTCGAGCAGCCAACAGTTCTTTCTCGAGTTTTGTATTCTGTATCGATAAATTTGTCACTTCACCAGCCAAATTTTTAAGTTCAACAGCCGCAGCAGATGCTAATTCTTTTGCATATGAGGTCTCTTCAAACAATTTCTGGTTCTGTACTCGCAATCCACTACTCTCCTCTACACTCTGAACAAGTTCCAACTTCAACTTATCATTCTCTATATCCTGCTCAAGCAACAAATTTATCAGAATCATGTCAAGTGTCTGTACTCACAACAACAACAATAACAACATACCCAGTGTCTGTATTCACAAGAAGCTAAATAAGCAGAGAGAGAGATTTAGTCCTTTAATTGCTGTAGATATCACACTAATAGAAGATTGAAGAACTCTAGTGTAGAAATGCTGAGTAATGCACGCTTTCATGCAGGTAAAGCAATTAGTTTAACATAGAAAGATTAACCTAGAGAAACTAAATGAACAAAATGATTGTGTGTCTAGGTCCATCATGTACAGCGACTTAATACAAAATCTTGTCGTGGAATAGATATGGATGTCAAAGCAGAATGTTACAGCACCAGGCTCAGTATGTTTTTATAGAATAGAACAAATGTAAAAGACTAAGCTTCTCAGGTGATTTAAATTCCTAAGTTAAAAAATCTTAAATAATTCATTCATAAAGAGCATATCATCATGCATCCACTTCAAGGCATTTGCAAGTGCTACTAATGAGTCCCTTTCTTTTGCTTTCTTCAGGTTTTATATAAAGGAAAAAATTGAAATTTTCGATAGGTCTTAAAGTTTGATTCTCATTTCTCAATGCGTAATTAGACTTTTGAGGCACCAAGGCTTCACATAATTCCTCTGCTCTGCATCGCTTAGTCAGTTAATTAATTGTGATATGCTCCTGTCATATCCCTCCTCTACAGGAGAGACCATCTTCTAAAAATAAAATAAGAAACAAATGAAGATGCCATCTACCGCAAGAATCACAAGAACCAGTCCAATAGACAAACACTAACCCAGTAAATCCTGGGCTGAAGAATATAAATCACCTGCAACTGGATTTTCTTCTCAAGGTCATCAATATACTTGTCTGATAGAAGACCCTGTTCTGTTGAGGGGTATGACTTCTCCACCTTCACTGCAGCTAGCTGCTGCTCAAGATTACAAATAGTTTCCTGCAGTTCCTTATTCTCTAAACACTGGAACAACAAAAGATGACAGACCCATTATCATGGGCATCAGCCACTGGCCGACCAACGACAATAAGGTGACTATCATTTGATTTACAACAAAGATAATGGTGTTTTTTCACCTTGTTCTGCAGCTCTTCCTGGAGAATCCGATTGTCTGCTGATTTTATCTGTACTCAAAAGTAAAATTCTTAACAACTTCATATGATAGATGTTCTGCACTATGTGATAGAAAAGGAAATTCTTTAAATTTGATTTTAAAATAATTAAATTGGTGCAATCAAGGAAGACCTGATCCGGTCACTACCTCAAGCTCAAATCCCTTTTCGCTACATTGCGTCATCAGCTTCATCAAAGTCTGACAAAAGTTAGAACTATGAGACAAACGCAAATCACCATAAAAGGGAAAACCAATGAGGCTGAAAAAGGAATAATGTGAAATCACCTGCTGCATTTCAACTAAGGATGCACTACTGATTGATACTTCACCACTTTCAACAATGCGCTGTTCTAAGATCCTCATCTGCTCTCTCTTGCCTTCAATGTCACGCTCCAAACTTTGAATCTGTTGCAAATTTAGGCATACAGTGGGTAAATATCTTAATACAGGAGACAGCTAGGTACGTAAGAACACAAACAATAAGTTGTTTTCAGGAAAATCAAACAGCTGAAGTAGCCTAACAATAAAATCCTACACACTCATCAAGGATTGGCGCGTCTAGGAACTTTGAGGATTAAAAACCAGTGAAGACACCGAACTGAATATGTTTCACAAGTTGGTAAATAAACCAACACCATGCCTTCTTGTGAGGAAACATCAAATACAATTTTATTTGAATTCAAACAATATATATCTAAAATGTTTACAAATTTTAAGATTATTGACCGCAAAATATAGCTGCAGAATATTTAATGAGAGACCCAATAAATGGCTTTAGCATCCATAAATGTATCATCGTATTATCAGCCATCATGTGTACGAAGGAGTCAGTCCAACAACAACAAACCCAATGTAATCCCACAAGTGGAGTCTAGGGAAGGTAGTGTGTACGGAAACCTTACCCCTACCTTTGTGGAGGTAGAGAGGTTGTTCACGACAGACATCATATTATATTATTATCAACCATCATATATACGAAGGATTCAGTCCACAAAGACAAAATAAAGCTTACTTCAATATGAGATTTTGAATTGTCAGGATCATTCACAGACTGTTCTATCATTCGTTTCAATGTACTCGTACTAAATGCGATCTCTCCAGCAAGCATCTTGACTTGCTCAACTAGGAGGTCCATCTGATCAGACAATGAAACTCCTTCCTATATTAGACAAATAAAATATTAGAAGTTGAAAAATTACCATTTGATATGTAATGGAAAAGTATGCATTACACTTGAGAGAAAAAAACAGACTTTGGAAGAAAAACAAATAGCAATAGAGAAGACCAGATTATAAAAAAAAAAGTAATAACTTCTCAATTGAGTCAATCCTGAGAAAGGATGCCCAAATGTAAGTATCCAATAAAGTTTGAAAATTCAATACTCGAAAATAATATATAAATATCAAAATTTCAAACTCCATGCGAAGATAAAGATCTTAGCAAGTTATCAACGTAAACTTTAACTACATGTGAATTGAAAAATAACAGCTTCAAACATTAACTACAGATCTTTTGATTTCTACAGAGGATTAAGGGGTCATATGCAATAAATAGGAGGTGAAATTAAGAACAAATGAAGAAGTCTCTTCTTTTAGAAGGTGTAAAGAAGAAAACATACTATGGGAAGCTTTGAACCAGTGACAAGGTCACCCCCCTGAGTTGATTCAGTAATCACACTGCCAGCCTGGGAGATCTCATCATTCGACTTGCTAGAAGATCTTCTGTGTTTGAAATCAGAAGTCTCTGATGAAGAATCTCTTTGGTTCTCGCTATCTATGGGCACTGAACCATTCAATTTCTGGTGAAAGAGTGACAAATAAAAAAGATTATTTAGGAAATAGATTTTATATTTGAAGGTTGAAAAATTAAAAGATTAATCTAGAAAAATGATTCTAAATCTTTGGTTCTCGATGTCTATGGGCATACTATTGTTGTTGTTTTTGTGGCTCAGGGTAGATGCCAGAAATATTGCATGCAAATAGTTACAGAAAGCAATAGAAACAACAAAAACTTAATTCAGATACTAGAAAGGGAGCGAGTCTTAAAACCCCTATGGTAGATGATATGAAGAGCAGTGGTAATAAATAAACATATCCAGCACTGCTTAAAGCAACTGTAAAGGAGTAGGAAAAAGTCTTTCAAAAATCAAAACACATCTGATGTGCCTAAAATCCAAATTCAAAAATGATCACCTAGAATTCTAATTGGCATAGAATGGGAAATGGAAATAGAACTCAAGATAAATAGAGAGGGTCAGAGGGCGGTGTACATCATCTTCAGAAGCAAATCGACTCCCAGGAATTGAATTCTTTGAAGAAACAAGGATCAGTTTAGTTAGCTTCTGTATCCGGCTCAGTAAAGCAGCCTTAGCATCCTCCTCCTCTTCCAACCTTGACTGCATCTTCACTTGTCCCTCTTCCAACTGTGAAAAGATTGTTAATAATAACACAACACAAAACCAATCACACCCTATGATCCATTTTACATTGCACTTTTTCCTTTTTGGTCCATTCCAAGACAATCGACACCTTTTCATAATTGGAACTCATTAATTTTTAAATTCTTATTTTCCCTTAATGACACTATTGTAGAATTGACATGACACTTTTAGACCACAAGATACAAAAGGTACTTTGGGTATGTTAATTGTTTTAGCTTATGTTTCAAAAGTCTTTCCTCTTTCATAAACTCTGTGCTGAGACAAACAGTGTCATATTAAGTTCACGGACAGAGTACATCCAAAGGAAACATAGAAACTTAGCACAGACATCATCAAACATGGAATTGTACGTTATTTTTTTTCCCTATAACCAGTTGCACGTGACATCACCAAATCATTTGACTTGAATGCATACCTGTTGTTTCAATGTCATAAGTTCTTCATGATTGACTCCTACAAGCATCCCCCTTCTTAGCTGATCAAGCTCTTCCTTGAGACAAGATATTTCTTTCTGATATTTCTTGATCAGCGATTTCTCATCAATAATCTGAAAGCAAGATAATCAGTATTCAGCCTTCAATACTATAGTTCCATAAAAATGAAATGATTCAGATAGGCAAACCTTGTTGCGAGATGCATAAATCTCAACACGCTTAGCCCTGCTTGCAAACTTTAACGTGTTATGTGTTTCTTCCATATTGCTGGAAGCAGGAGTAATAGTACAGATGAGCTACAATTAAGAAAGAAGCAGGAAATTAGTCATCTCTTCGATGCACTTCATGCCAAGCAGCATCAGATTAAACAAATGTCGTTTAAGAAACACCAAAGCCTAAGAGGCAGAGGATGCACATCAAATAGGATAGGCTAGCAGTTTCATAGGGTCAATAGAATGGAAATGCACAAAATGTGCTTAATTGCACTCACAGAAACATGTCCATGCCCACTAAGTGAAGATTGTAGCAGGCGAGTAAGTTTAGAATCTCGATATGGAACATGAAATGCCTTCCCCTCACTTAATTTTCCAATGACCTGAACACATGAAAAAAGAATTGACATGTCAGATCGAAATAAACCCAGAAGCAGGAATTCATATAATCCTCAATAAGCTCAACAGAGAACACAAGTACTGATCAATAATAGTAGTAGGTAAGGAGAAGACAATTAAGAATACGGAAAAATTTCATCATGCAATTTTCATGGGGAACCTACATATACAAACTGTCAACAATTAGTGGTTAAGTACTTACAGTTCCAAGAGTCAGGAGACTTTTGTTAATATATGATCCTTCTTTTCTTCGTAACCCTGTAGTTTCAGTTTTAGAGCTCTCAGATCCAGCTAGATCAATCAAGTTCTGTGGGACAAAGCAAATTAATATTAGATGCTAACATTCAACAGTTAGTATTTTCAATGCTGAACAACAAGTGCCAGAAACCATACAAGCTGTGAGAAGATCACTCCATCATATTCATCGCCATGGGCACTACTTTCGATCATCTGCATAATGTGTGATGAAAGGGACAACAGTCAAACTTGACTAATAAATAATAATCACAGACCATTCAAGGAAACACAACAAAGCAATTCCAGCTAAAATCCTCAATTACTTGTTATCTTTATAATGTCACAGTTGTCTTCAGAAGACCTCTTAAACATACTGAGAAACAGCTACAGTAACTTCTCAATAACTTGATACCAAAACATTAAAACCTTCAGCTGACCAAAAAACTGATGTTTAATGCTGGATGAGGGGTTTAAACTCACAATAACTTATGTGAACAAGATAAGGAGAATTTCAGATTAAAAAAAGAAATGTAGCAGAGTGAACATCCTTATCCACTAACCAAGGTGAATATTGTATGACTGCGGCTACTAAACAGATTGAAATTATTTGAACCAACGTGGCGGTGCTCTGCAACATTAAGAATGTAATCAACATCAGGATCCACAAAAGCTTGCCTATGAACAAATGTGATTTCCGGACAAAGAACAAGAACAGATTCAACAATTACCTTCCCCAGCAGCAATAAAGGAAAGAGCATGCCCAGGTGACAAAACAACTTCCTCCTTCATACCTTCAACATAAGTACCCTGCATAATTGCAAGTATAATAGAATGAAGAACCATATAGCAGCATTACAATCATGAACAATGATAGAAAAACATGAATATCTATTTTCTAGTAGAACAACTACAGTCTAAACGCACCACCTGCAGTGCTGGTAGGTAATGATAGGTTTTGATACTTCAGGTGACAAAAAGAATGCTAGATTTTGTTTATTTCTTAGTACATCTCAGGAATTAAATAGGTATTAATATGTTTGGTTATATTTTTCCTGATAAATTCAAGACTCAGGCATGTGATAACATGTAAGAAACACTTTTTCTTATCTTGTTATTTACAAAATTTACTAAAATGGTTGTCCTAGGCCATAGGAACGCAGCTATTCTTTGATTCTTCTCATAAAAACAATATACTTGTTCATCAAACAAAAATATTGAAAGACAATTCAAATTTCCAGAAGCAGCGAAAGTTGTATTATATAAAAACCTGGGTGTCTTCCCTAACACGTAAATTCTGTCCCGTTGGATCCAGCAAATCGTTGATAACCTGACACCATGAACAAGAAAAGCATTTTTATGTTCTCTAGCTAAATTCAATACAAGATTATAACATGGATGGGACAACAAGTGCCTATAGAGAGATGTTCATGAAGTTAGTGCAAGAAATTAGGAAGTGCTGAAGCAACAAGCGCAGGAAAGATTCTAAATCTACTACTAAATTTTCCACATTGATTAACAGACTCTAAGTTGTTCGAACTTTTCACTTTTGGTGCCACACCCGTGTCGACACAACATGGGTGTAGGGGTGGGGGTGGGATCCATGTCTGATTTGGTCAACCAATTTTGGTATTTGACCAAAATCGATGGGGATAGACTGGCCAGTTTTAATGATTTGTATAATCAATATAAAAGCTAAGATGAAAATGAAGAAAATGAAATACCTTATATATAGAAATTTCTATGTCACTCCTTTTCCTTGATCTCCTTCTAGAATTCTCGCCAGGTTCTCCACAAAATATCTCATACTTTTGGTTTTATAACTCTATTTGTAGATATTTTAATTATGTTTAGGCGAATCTCCGCACCCGTATCCATACATGATCCATATCCCCAAATCTTAAAAATTAAAAATTAGATCATGAAAGATCCGACCTCTAGATCCTCGCCCGTATCGGACACCCACACCCGAGTCCCAACAACTTCTTCAACTTTAAAAGAAATTGTTTAATGTAGCAACTATGGGAATCACATTTCACATGAGCTCAGAATATAAACATAGATACAGCCTCTGCATCAAAGATGCTTATATATGCAAGAGCATTTGGTAAACTATATAGTTGTTAATCATGCATGCCTGTCCTCAAATATGAAACCATCTGCTGATGTCCACTACTAACCTCATTATAGATTTCAAGATATGATACACGAAGTAAGAATTCACGTCCAGGAGTCTGAAAGGCAGATTACAATAATTAGTAACACTAAAAGATAATGGAGTATCCTTTTTAAAAAGAAATGGGGCTATAGAGTTCAAGAGTGTCATATTAGGGAGGTGCATTGTCAAAATGAGAATCAGTTAACTTTAAACTCACTTACATCTTGAATAATGCTAAAAACATCCTTTATTGCAAGCGGAATTATACCTGGAGAATTTTGATCTCCCTGTGGAAACAAAGATCCATCATGAAGACAGCACAAGTTCGAAAGTTCGGGGTCGTAGGAAGTAAGCAAAATTCAAATTGAAGACAATTGAAAAACCAACTTTAACCATCAAATTGACTATATATTGATATAAAGATAACACAGTACCCTTTAACTGGAATTTTTTCAGTTGCTAGTAATTGGATACTTCTAAACTGTTCGGTGGAGATGTAACAGAAGGATCTGAAGCACTTCCCCTATTCAAGGCAAAAAGAAGATTGCACAATGGATATATTAACTTACATGCATAGTGTGTGTCTTTCCACTACTTGTAACACCATAAGCAAATACTGTGCCTGCATACACAGCAGGCCTAGTGTCAAATTACAAAAGCTAATATGAATAGAATTATTTTGCTAATGCAACTTGCAATGCATTAATGATAACAGTTCAGCTCAATATGATAGCCCTAGGATTGTTTCAAGAACCTAATTCAGATCATCAGATCAGGAGGACATATAACGTTATTAGAACTCAACTAATGTCAATTTATGTGTCAAGCCATTACAGTGCACAAATAAATTATAACTGATCATGGCCTTGGAACTCATATTAAGTATGAATATTATATAATGCCGTTGCAGTCTGTTTAGCCCCAAAAACGAAATTGTTCTATGTAGTGTTACAAGTGGCAGTAAGTATGATACCGTTTATGCCCTCCATTGCAGCCTTTACCACAGGTCGAGCAGCAACTTCATAAACCTCTTGTGTACATGTATCAGGTCCAAAAACTCTGTCTAGCAATCATCCAAGCAAACATATTCATCAACTCTTAACATACTTCATCTTCGAGAGGGAATTTCAAGTAGTAAGCAACTCTTACCAAAATAAATAAACTCTTCACAAAAATAATATACAAACAAAAAAAAATACCAGCAGAATCATAATCAGGAAGTGACTAGAATAGTACCAAATGCAAAAGCTGTTGCAGCATTATACTCATTCCGTACAATTTTATCACCATCAGGATACCACGCGATTTCATCGCCCTTATTGTATTCCCGTTCGCTGCCACCAGAAATACCAAAATTCCAAGCTCAAATCCTAGCATAATAAACTAAATTCCTCCAATCCAACACCAGATTGACAGAAACCAATTCAAGCAGATCTAACATTTACCTCAATGGCCGAAACCTAACTGTGACTGAAATACTCTCTCCCGCTCTGGACATATCAACTGGTTCAGCAATCAACTCCTCTGTTGACTGATAGCTGACCGGCGTCCGATTTCCATAACCTCGTGAATACTCCGAATTGCTCCGGTTCCGTCCAGAAGTCACGGATTTGGAGCTCACACCAGTTCCGGAGCCCAACATCGACGTTGCTGTGGACGAGTTGGATCGAGGCATGAGCCTACCGTTCATGAAAGACGACGATGACGAAGTAGACGAGTACGGACTCGAAGGCTTACGGTGGTGAAATGGCGAAGTACTTCTCCCTCTAGACGACGAGCCCGACATTGACCGACTCATCAGCTCCACCAAAAATCGGTAGCACAAAAATTTCTCTGCGTGTAGCTGTTTCTTCTTCAAGTATATTTCACACTTTCAGCAAAATTGCTCAGTGAGAAAAAACTTCAATTCGTCAATGGAGTGCAGAAGAACAGCAGAGAGAAAGGAAGAGGAAAGTTGTGAAAGGTGAAACGTGGGAGTTGGAAGGTGAGAACAGTGAGAATCTATGGAGGCGTTTGAATTTTCTGAATTTGATTTTTTCAAATAAATAAAATATTGTATTTTGTGGGAAATATTTGGAGGGGTGGGTGGATTGGTGTGACGTGGAGATAGGAGGTGGCCCTCGCCGCGGAGTGGTGGAGGAGGTTTTTATTTGAAAAAATGATTAAAGTGGAAATGAGCGGGAATAAACATGTTTATAGGCTATAGCTAGAGAGAATAATATATACTTTTCACTTTCATAGTCAATTTATTAATTATTTAATTAAATCAATTAGATATTTAAATATTATATATAAAAGTTTGATCAATGAAAATATAGATTAAATTATTATTCAAAATTTAGCTAGTTTATTTTTAAAAAAATAATAAATATTGAAACAAAAAACTCTACTCATGTTAAGTAGTTTTGGAACGAATTAATTCATTTATTATGAGTGACACATTTATTAGCACTTAGCCATTTAAGTAGATCTTTGCACATGATTTGGTAGAAATTAAGAGAAATTTTGAAATTGGAATAGGGCATTTAGAATTTATTGTCTTTGAATTATATTTTTTAAAGCTAGCTTTCACCTTTAATAATGGAAGTTTCAATTTGTTGCAATAAGGGTATGATTTAAGTGAGAAACATTGTTCATTTAATACGCCTAACAAGTAATTGTTGTTAATTATTATTATTTTTCTTTTGAGTTGCAAAGTTTTCATAGCTTTGGACTTGAGTGTAACTAAATTCTTATCAATGACATAATCAATTACGTTAAACATAAATATTATTATAAGTTAAAATAGTATACGGTAGAAAATTCAAGTTAACATTGTCTCGTTTCTAATATCAAACGGGAAATACTAATAAGGAGTAATAAGAAAGTGATCATGTCAACTTCAATAGAAGTAACGTTAGTAGTAATTTATCGTCTCGCGATTTCTATTATTGTTTATTATTTTTTTGTGATTTGATAATTATATTATTTTATTATTGTTATCCTTATTTTTTAAATATCATATATTATGATTTTCCTTTTTTTTGTTATGCCTATTTTACTTTTGTATTTACCTTTCAAAATGTTTTCATATGTTTGGCTTGAGGGGAAATTTTGGAACCAATCTATATCTACTTCCATAAAATAGAAATAAAATTTACATATACTCAATAAAATTATATGAATATATTGTTATGGAAATATATCTAAATTTCTTAATTATAATTTTATTTTTCCATCCCAGTTATGTATTGATATACATTGTTGTAAAAGACAGAATAATCCTAGAAAAGGAGTGGAAGTTACACTACCCCATGTGAAGATCGATGTGACTGGTCAAAGATATCTTTTTGTTATAATAAAGCTGTGATTTACAATTTATTTGTTATTTTCGATTTGTAAAAAGAAAAAAAAAATACCATAATATTTTATATCTACTAGTTTAAAATCATAAATTTGCCTATTGTTGTGATCTCAAAACTTTGAAAACCGTACATGCTTAGAGGTGGTAGTGGGGATGGAGCTAGATGGAATTAGAGGGGGAGAGGCTTAATCATAAAAATCTCAACTCACCTTAGTGATAGTGAAGATGGAGCTATAAAATTTAACTCGTTATACATATTTGACATCTCTATACATGACATTTTGAACGAGAGGAAAGAGAGTGAGGGAATCTCTCAAATACTCATATAAGTGAAGGAGTAGAAGCCAAGAATTGATATGCTGAGTTTCTATCATTGACACTGTCGAGAATTTGATGTCACATGATTCACTTTTTCTGCTCTCTCTCATTTGTGCCTTGTGGTCCTCTTAAAAGCTATATATATGGTTGGGACGGGTTCTTACTTATTGTGCACTACTATTTATATGTATTTTGAGTGGGTGAACAACCTTAGCAGTTGGAGATTTGGCAAATCATTAATATTGTAAAAAAAAAAAAATGAATGTCCAATACACAGATTAACTTGTATAGATATTTCATTTAAATTTTTTTACTACACGGATAATGAAATTACTTCTATTAGGTTATCGGTAATATTGGATTATTGGGTTATCCCATATCCCATTAAAAATATTATAATTTACTATTTTAATTTTTAGTCGTACATAAAAATTAAACAAAAAATATTAATATAATCACTATATTAGGCTATTACTATAAGGACCCTACACAATTAACACTATTTAACTTTGTTCTCTGCATTTTTCCCTTCAGGTTTTAGTATTGCTTTAACTTTTAGGTTCACAACGTCAAAATTTGAAGAACTAAGAATGACGATGACTAGGGTTTGCAGCGACGACAACGATGGTTAGTATTGTGAATATATGAAAGAATATAAATTGTTGTAATATTTAATATCTTCGTATCAAAACAAGTATAACTACAATGAATAAAGAATATGTATGTGAAATATTCTCCGTCTTTTCCCTTCAAATTTGTACCACATAGATAGAAGCATGATGAAATCTTCTTTTTTGGGTGTTAGCCTCTAGGCCGGTCTTACAAATTAAACCTTGCATATTTCCCTTTGTTTGGATTTCACATATTCTATCCAAAACAAATTAGAAGCCCAGTGGATCTATGAGCCCACAACTTGCACTCGTTACCATTACATTACATCCACGTCCATAAAAGTATTTTTGAATATCTGCTTGCAGCATCTCCTGGGTGGAAATGGAAATTTAGATAAGGAAATAAAGTTAAAAATAAATTTCTGCTTCAAATTTAATATTTAGAACTTTGAAAATTAAAGTTTAAAAAACTCCAACTTAACTAAGGTTTGGCAATAAATTTTGCAATTCTTTCCGTCATTTTTTACTTTGTTAAGTATTTGACTTGTCACATCCCTGAAGTCTGAAGGAACACTAAATAGAATGACAATTTTATCATAATAACCTCTTAATATGATAAATTAAATGAGAAACTTTCACATATAACCACTTAAAAATAATTAATTACTCTTCATAACTATAGTTTGATAATTACAATTTGTAGCTACATGTTATATAGAGGAGAGAGGAGAGCGAGTCTGGGAGAGAGAGGAGAGAGGAGAGAGGAGAGAGAGAGGGGGAAAAGAATGGGAGAAAGGTGAATTGTATATGTATATTGGTTAGATAATTGTATATTATACATGTGTAATTGTATATATGGCAAGAGATATTGGGAGAAGGAGGAGAGAGGCGAGCGATACTGGGAGATAGAGGAGAGAGGCGAGCGAGATCGAGAGAGGGAGGAGAGAGGGCAGAGAGTGGGAGAGAGGTGAATTGTATATGTATAAAATTGTATATTATACATATACATTTGTATAAATGGCAAGCGAGATTGGGAGAGGGAGGAGAGAGGCGAGCGAGATTGAGAGAGGGAGGAGAGAGGCGAGAGAGAGAGAGGGAAGAGAGTGGGAGAGAGGTGAATTGTATATGTATATAGGCTAAAAACTTGTATATTATACATATTTATTTGTATATCCTCGCGAATTATACATATACAAACATGATTAATTATACAAATTCGAAGTCAGCCCACGTAATTAATGTATAATGTTAGTCGCGAGTGATAATTATAGCAAACTATCCGTATTATGTGAGGCAGTGTCCATAATATATATATATAATTTGGACAAGAAAAAGTTTTACAATGCATGTGATGAGGAAAAAACGATAAGAGAGTAGCAAAATATCCTATTTCTCTCTTCATTGGCTTAGGCCTATATTACTCTTAAGTTCTGCTCTTCTAAGATGGGGATGGACTTCACATACACAAAAAAAAAAAAAAAATTACAGACTCTATTACTTGGGCTAGTGGTTATTTTTGTACAAGTCACATTGGATTGATTTATTTTAAGTTAAATTCCTTTTCGATCATATTTTGAATATACATCTAATTTTTAATATATATTTTTTGCTTATAAACTTAATTTAAACTATTCAATTTCCATGAGTACATGTATATCATCAAAACAAATTGAAACGAAGGAGGAGGAAGTAGAAAGTATTGGTTTCAACTTTCGAGTAGGAGTGCAAAATAAATTAATATTTCATCCGTTCACTTTTACTTGTTACTATTTGATTTGACATATTCATTAAAAAAACAATTTTTTATATACGTACTTTATTATATTATTCCTATTAATCAATGTTTATTATTGAGTCTTAAAAATGACACAAAAAATAATATTTAATATAAGGATAAAATATGAAAAAATAGTATTTCTTTTATATATCAAAATAACAAATAAAATAAAATTAATTTAATAATAAGTGACACATAAAAGTAAAAATTATTTGTCCAATCAGACGACGTAACAAGTGTGAGACGCTACACACAAAATCACATTTTTGTGTCTAAATAATTCACCCCATAAGTCTGAGCATACCCTTTAGCCACAAATAAAATAAAATTTAATTTAATAATAAGTGACAAATAAAAGTAAAGAGTATTTTATAATTATTTGTCCAATCGGACGAAAGTGTGAGACGCTACACACAAAATCACATTTTTGTGTCTTCGAAGTGAGTTTGGCAACATGAGAGAAGGTGTCTAAATAATCCACTCCATAAGTCTGAGCATACCCTTTAGCCACAAGTCTTGCCTTAAGTCTTGCAAGAGAACCATCTGGATTAACTTTAACAGTAAAGACCCACTTACATCCTACTGATTTCATCCCTTCCGGTAAATCCATCAAATCCTACTTGTGATTTTCCTCTAAGACATGTATTTTCTCAAGCATTGCATTAGACCATCATGTTGACTCAAGGCCTCTTTCACTGTCTTGGATACAGAGATAGAGTCTATACAAGCAACCAAAGATCTAGAAGTGGAGGACAAGCGGTCATAGAAAACAAAATTAGCAATTGAATAAGTGAATTTGCAAGTTCATGTACCTTTACAAAGAGCAATAGGAAGGTCAACGTTTTCAGAAGTATCAAGCAAAAGAGGATCTGATGATGAAGAAACTGGTGCAAGACATGTATCACCGATATCTCTTCTCCTCGAGTAAACTTGAACAATTGGTGATTTTGCTAGCGCAGATGGAGCAGGTGGTAAAGGCACAATACTTGATTGGTGTTCAATAGGAGAACTGGGAGATGGAGAAGCTGAATAGGTAACCCGATAGACTAACCATTCATCTTCTTCCTCCTGACTCGTACAAATGGGAGGTGCATAGAAAAATGGTTTAGTCTTTGAAAATACCACATCATTTGATACCATATATTTTTCAAGTTCAGTAGAATAGCACCGATACCCCTTCTGAAGGCAGGAATATCTCAGAAAAACACACTTTAATGCCTTAGGATTCAACTTGGTAACAGATGGTCGAACATCTCGAACATAACACGTGCTTCCAAATACCTTAGGTTCCACCGGAAATAATTTCTTGTTTGGAAAAAGAACATTATAATGCATATCATCATTAAGCACAGTAGATGGCATGCGATTAATAGGAAAACAAACCGTTGAGACTGCATCTGTCCAAAACTGTTTAGGCACCTTCATTTGAAATAAGAGGGCCCGCACTGTTTCAAGTAAATGTCTATTCTTCCTCTTAGCAACTCCATTTTGAGAGAGTGTATCAACACATGAAGACTGATGGAGAATACCGTGTTGTCTCATGTAGGACCAAAATAATTCTGACATGAATTCTTTTGCATTATCACTCCTCAGAATACGCACAGAAGCATTGAATTGAGTTTTGATTTCAGCACAAAAGGCACCAAAGTGAGTAAACACTACAGATTGACTCTTCATAAAATAAATCCAAGTTATTCGAGAGAAGTCATCCACAAAAGTGACAAAATACTTGTGTCCAATTTTGAAAACGACAGGACATGGTCTCCAAACATCAGAATGAACTAACTCAAATACCAACTCAGCTCGCTTATTAACCCTTGGATCAATTGAGTGACGATGATATTTTACAAATCAGCATGACTCATATTCCAATGGTGGAATATTTTGGAATTGAGGACAGAGCTTCTTCTAGAAGAATATAGAAGAATGTCTCGATCGACAATGTGCTTCAAACGGAGATAGGATACTGAAGCAAGCGGAGAAACATTCATCGCCGCCGTCGCACGTATCCCACAGACTTCGAATCCGGTTATTTAATGCAGCTAATTATGAGCTTCTGATTTCCTCTCCACGCTCTTCTCTTACGTGTCTCCACGCGCCTCTTACAGCCTCTTTTTCCCTCTTGTTTCAACTTTCAAGATGATGTGAAATGAACTTTCTGATCATTTAAGTTTTCGCAGCTATATATTCATCATTTATCAATATTATTTTTTGAGGCAATTTACATTGTTAAAAGTAAAAAAGATTAGGTCATAGATTGAACAATATTTTTCACCTTTTTAAAGTTATTATTAAATTATTTATAAAAATAAAGTTACAAATATAAAAAATTAGTTCTCTTAAATTTTCAACCTATCTTTCTAATTAAACAATTCATTTATTTTGAAATATGAAAAAATGTCCAACAATTCATTTATTTTGCAATGAAGTAAATAATATTCTATATTTTTATAAAAGAAAATAGTTTGAGGGGAGAAACGAAAAAAAGATTATAAGGAACCAAACTTTCACCAGCAACACGTAAAAATCACTAATCTATTAGTAAGATTTTTTAATAATTATTAATACTCTATAAGATCTCCGAATAAATGAAATTTACCAAACATTTTGTAAATATTTTGCAAGGATTTCTTCATAACAAAATGTTAACTAATTAAATAAATTTAGAAATGTGAAAATTAATTTTATTATTTTTGGCTAATAATTCAAATATTTGTGTTAAAACTTAAGAACACGTGAAAGAGTTATTATAAACAGGGACTATTTTTAATTGTGAAAGTTTCGAAATAGATAGTTGTTTTGCTAAAAATAGATTGTAAGATAATGTTGCGGCTTGCACAGGTGCCCAGTGTCGACTACTTGTTTCAGAATGCTTAAATATTCCATATTATGAAGAACCTATAAATTATCCTTTATTGAATTTGTAAAAACTAGTGAAATTTGTAAAAAATAGTAAAATTTGATTACACTCCTATGATAAATGGACTTGAATTTAATATAGACTATTCAATATTTGTTTCACGAAATACGATATATATAATTCACAATAAAATTCTACAGTGACTAAATCTATCATCAAAGATCTATAATGATAAATAATACATATCTGAGATTAGTTTAACTTTGTATATTACATGAGAAACAACTTTTAATTGTAGTCCAGAAAAATTTGATTTTTTGTGCGATTTATAAATCGATAACTAGAAGAAAAACTAGCGTTTATATTCAACGACAAATAAACAAATGAGATGATTTGTTAAGCTCCTAATTCAATGGTTATGAATTATGATACTCAGAGAACACATCAAAGACACCATTGAAATTTAGCTTGATACTTATTTTTGTTTAAATGTATCATACTAATATAATTTATGAGGTCATAAATCACCTAAATGTATAGTTAGATCAAAATATTTTCTTTAAAATTACTTTCTACGAAAGATTGTAAAAATATTTTTTTTTATCTAAGTCAACCTCTAAATTTAAGAAATAAGTGCATATTTTTCCCTTTGCTTTGGTCTGATATTTAACAAAAGAAAATAATAATAATAATATTTATATGTTATAACTATAATTTGCATAATTGCGTTCCATAACAAATTTTATGTTGCTATTGAGTTTTTTATTTGAATAATTCGCTAGAAACATCCAATTTTATAAAAAAAAAATTAATTTTATATAAATTCATTTATATATTGTAATTTGTATAATAACATATATATTTATATAATTATAAGTGTATAAGACGAATATATATATATATATATATACACACACTTTTCTCTCGCTTTATACGTTCAAAAATGCATTTTATACCAAAATATATAAAATAACTAATTGTATACCAAATCAGATGACAAAAAATAATATTTTCGCTGAGAATTACAATTTAAATAAATTATATCTATAACACTGAATTTGAATTAATAATTTTCTTGATGATTTACTTGCGATAATTATATAGTACTAACTTTTAAAAATAAACATATGGAAACTGAAAAGTGAAATATACAACTTATTACTAGTATAATTGAAGGAAATTAAATTCTTCAATAGTAATATATGTTGATTTTTTTACCCTATAAAAGATAAGACATAGTTGTGCTATTTTCTATTACAGCATCCTACTTTTTCTCTCTGGAAAAAACAAAGGCTTTTTTGCTGCATCTCTGTGCTGCAGTAAACCAACTGTTTCCTTCTTTCATCTTCCCTTCACTGTCACTGTCTATTATATGAAATTCTTCTGTTCAAATCTCTTTTTCTCTCTCTTTTCTTTTTCCATATAAAACAAAAAACAACCAAACATCTTTTTTTGTTTCAAATACACTTCAACTTTATCAATTGTACTTCCATGGCTGCTGTTTTTAGGAGTTCGTTGAACCCGAATGCACCCGAATATATCCCTATTTCCACTCCACCACCGCTTCCACCGCTTCCTCCTCCTCATCGTACCGTCGGTTCACTGCCGCAGGAGAGTGTCCGATCACGCCTTGGTCCGAATATTCCTCCTAGGTTGAGAAATGATTATTTCGCTAGACGCGGAGGAGGAAGAGGAGGAGGAAGAGGTTTTTCTCGATCGAGTAACGGAAACAGAGGTATGTTTGGAAGAGGAATTTGTTCAAATACTGAGGGTCGTTTCGTTTGGCGGAGAAAAGTGGGAAATCATGACCAGAAACGAAGTGTTTGTTATAATGAGAAGTGGCCGAAGAACAATGAGCTGAAGAAACACGATGTGATACCTATAAGTTGGACTCGTAAGAACAACAATACAACTATCATGATCAAGAATATCCCATATCACTACAAGTAATTTTTGCCTCTTTTACTTTTCCTTAATAGGAAGTTGATTAAAACAAAATTTAATGGTCCGACTCTCTAGTTCCATATCATTAATTCAATAACACTGTCGTTTAGTTATTTGCTAGCACTTTGGAATTTGATGGCTAATTAATTTGACTTTTCCTTTACAGCCGTGAAATGTTGATGCAATTTCTGGACGAGCACTGCTACGTGGAGAATCAAAAGACTAGAGATTCAAATGGAAAAAATACTCATGTCTTTGCTTATGATTTCTTGTATTTGCCTATGGATTTCAAGTAAATAATTATTTTTCTTGTGTTCATTTACAGTCAAAGTAGCAACTTCAGTACTATTAATTAGCTTCTTTTTTGTTTTTAAATTTGCAGAAAGAAGAGAAGCAAAGGTTATGCATTCGTGAACTTCACCCATCATAAAACTGTGTGGAATTTTTTTTATGCTTTCAATGACAAACTAAACGTGTTTCCGGGATCTACAAGGAGTGTTAAGATCGTCACTGCAAAGATCCAGGTGAGTGAATGTTAAATTTATTTAATTTTGTTTATGATTTTTGATGTGAAATTTTAACAGGGAAAAGAAGCTTTAGTGAACCGATTCAAGCAAACAAGATTTGAGTGTGAATCAGAAGGATTTCTGCCAGTTTGGTTTAGTCCAGCAAGAGATAGTTCTGGGGAATCGGTGCAAATGATTACTGTGGGGCAATACAAAGTCAGTCGGCCATGTATTCTCAAGAAACCCTAACTTTAGGAAACTGCTACTAAGTACTAATAGGGTTTATTATAGCTTTAGCTTTATTTGGAGTGAAAGAAAAAATCGAGGGGTGGAATACTGACACCTGAAAAATCTCCCTGATGATCCGATCGATCGATCGATAGAGTTGCAGGTGATGGGGTCCACCCTTTTGTTGTTGTTGATCGAGTTAGCCATTAGCAGGACTATTAATGACATTAAAGTTACTCCACCATTTTTATTGAGTTGTAGTATTGTTTTAGATTTCTAGTCCTTTTGAAAAATTAGTTCAAATTTATTCTTTTATTTTATTACATTAAGTAGTATGAAATCAGCTTTTTTCAATAATAAAATGAACATGTTTTAATTTATTTTTATTAATAAATTTAGTTTAATCACTTAAATTTTATACCCCACAAATATTATAACTTTCTCCGTTTTAGAAAGAATGATCTGGTATGACCTGACACGAAATTTGAGTAAATAAAGAAGACTTTTAATCTTAGGGGTTGTTTGGTTACTGGTTAGAGTTATGCAAGTATTAGCTATGCATGATTTACGCAGGTATTAGTTATTCAGGGTTTAGTTATGCAGGGTTTAGTTATGCAGACATTAGCAATGCATAGTTTAGTTATGCTGGGTTTAGAGATTACAATATATGAATTATTAAGTATTGAATATTAAACTTGTTGTAAATTATTAATATTATATTATTTACAAAATAATAATACATACTAATAAAATGTAAAATATATTGAATAATATATAACGCTAATATTTGATTAGCATATGTACCGTTAAAAAATATACAATCAATTTCTAATATTTAAAAAATATTTATATTTGTATAAATATATAAAAAGAAATGAAAATAATCTATATATAATAAGAAATAAAAACAACACATGTTGATAAGAAACAATAAAGTTTTCAATTAATAGAAATAAAAGAAATAAAAACAACAAACTTATATATAGGACAACAATAAAGTTTCCAATTAAAAATAATAAAATAAATTTATAGGGTAAATCTGTAATTCATTATTTTAATACATATATAACTAATATCCACATAACTTATTTCACCTTCTACCCTGCATAACTTTATATATAGATTCTCTCATAAGTTATGTTGGTATTAATTATATAGAACTACAATAATACAACCAAACATGGTATTAGTTATGTTGATTTTTCTACCTAAACAAAAATTTCTACCAAACATTGCATAAATTAATACATTGTTATATACATGAATAAGCGGCAAGTTATATCATAACCAAACGGCCCCTTAGTGATTCTGAAATAAAGTTATGTCAATTGTATATCCTTTATTCTTGTGGTCTTAAACATGTCACGTGAAAATCTAAAATTAAAATGTTAACAAAAAAAAAAAGAGGTCATTCCTTTTTAAAACTGACTTAAAAGAAAATGAGGTTATTCTTTTTTAAACGAAGAGATTATATTTTTTTTGACGTTTTTGTTTTAACGATTAATTTAAATTTTTTATTTTGATGATCAAATTTATTTATGTTATACTAGTTTTGTAAATCGTTCGATACAATTATAATTATACAAATACAGATTTTATTAGACAAATTATGATGTATAAATAAATTTATACAAAACTGAATAATTTATATAAAATTAAATGTATCCAACGAATTGTACAAATCAAAAATTCCATAACAAATAAAAAATTTGTTATAGAGCGCAATTAAACAATTTATAGCTATAACAATACAAATATAATTTTCATGTTTGGTATATGTGAAGGTTGCTCAATAAAGAAACATATCAATAAAGAGTGTTAATATTTTTAACGACATTAATTAAGTGTCATTAAATTTAACATCGCAATAAATTTAAAAAAAACATACAAAATATTAAATACTTTTAAAAATATATACTTAACGATAATTAGAGATATTTTTGTTCTACCGCTAGTTTTATTCTAAACTAAAGGGTTCCACAATATCAGAGAATGTCATGACAGAAAAAATAAAGAATTCTTGTTGACTTTTTTTATTTGTGAAAAAAAATAAACTCCTGCGAATTATCTTTTATTAAGCTTATAAAGAAAATGATAAAAGAAAGTGATGACAGCGCATGATAAATAGACTTAACCAACATAATTTGCAGCGTAAGTTAAATTCTTGACACATTTAAAATAAATTTTAAACTAATTTTCTTATTTCTGTTTAATATTATACTATAGTATTTTTACCGCCATTATTTAACAAGCCAATAAATTATATGTATTTATTTCGTGACACACATTATGAAGTTGTACAGCGCACAAATGGATCATAAAGGAATTATAATGAAAAATAATATATAACGAAATCAGTTTAATTTTGTATCTATTGGCAGTAGAGAAAGTTGATTATTTTTTATGAGCGAAATAATTATATCGGGATTAACTATGTAATCAATTAGTTAGTTTGTTATTCTGTACTAACTTAGTTACAAGTTACAACTAAAAAGCTCATGAGAAATGTAATTAGGAAGCCAATAGTAACACATATATGTATATACATATATATAATTAATTAATTAACATATAACCTCAAGGTAAAGAATTCTCCTTTCTTTTTTTTCTCTTCTTCTTTCTTAATTATTACTAACGTTTGGATTTCCTAAACTGCTAGACTTCTCTATATTCTAATAAAATTTCATTATTTGTAAATTATTGATTCAAAAAATAAATAGATTCTAAACTCAATGATACCTAAACAAAATGATGTGAGTACTCCTCTAGTAGAATTGCTAATTCAGTGATTGTGATAGTCGTAAATTACCTTATTATTTCACTCGAATATAAATACAATACATGATTTGTTCAAAGTATCATTGATACAATATACATTTTTTTATTTTAAAAGCTATTTTCTATTCAAGATTTTGGAACAATGGTGCATTATGACAAAAAAAATATTTTTATGATATAAATTTAATTAATTTGACCTTTAAATTTTCAACACTCAAAAAAAATTATAGGTCCAAAATATATGACACTGCTAATTTTTAATTTTTAATATACACGTTTGATCATTTAATTATATAAAAATTGACAATGCTGAACTTTTTTAGGGATTTTCAATATAACACATACATTTGAAAATTTGGAAAGATTAAAGTAGAAAAACAAATGAGAAATTAATTGAAACACCAAAAGTATTATTAATAATGAGTTGGAGATGTGTTACTAGAAAAACAAAAAGATTGATTTAGATTTAAATTACTATCTTCACTCTATAGATGTGCATTCAATCATCATTATTATATTTTGAATATCAATTTACATTTTATTAAAATATTTTATAAAAAATATAACGTTACAATATATATATATAATTTAAAGAAAAAGGAGCATGAGTTCATATTTATCTACGAAACACCTCTAGATATGCCTTTAATAAAGAATACAAAAAACCATCTATTTCTTTCGTTTTTTATTTTTTTGTACTTACTTGTATTAGAGCTAATTAATTTAAATTGGGATAATTGTATATAATAGCAAACTAATAATATAAAATAAATATAATAGCTACCCTTTGATTTAATTGTGCTCCATAGCAAATTATACAATTGCAGCGTATTATACAATTGCAGCGAATTATACAATTGCAGCGAATTATACAATTTAAGCCAGTGAATTATACAATTGTATATGTATGGTGATGCCAACAAATTATACAATTTAGGCCAGAGAATCATACAATTATATATGTATAGCGAATTATACAGTTATATGTTTGCTATGGAGCGCAATTATGCAAACTTTGCTATAACATACAAATATAAATTTTTTATTTGCTATATATGAAAGTTGCCCATTTAAATTTATATCACGTAATATTTTAATGTAGTAAAAGCATTTTCTATCATAAAATTTTCATAATCTCGAAGTCAAAGGGGAAATAATCAAATTTGGTGGTAACTGTTTCTTTCTTTCCATTTCTTCCTTCACTATATATTCCTCTCTTTTTTCTCCTATAAAAGAAACAGTTAACCAACATTCTTTTAAATCAAAATCACTTCCAGCTTTATCATTGTACTTCCATGGCTGAGAGTTCGTTGAACCCCGATGCACCTGAATACATCCCTCTGGCGCCACTGCCACCGCCACGGCCACGGCCACAGCCACAGCCACAGCCACGGCCACGGCCACGGCCACGGCCACCACTTCGTCCTATGTATATGCTGCTTCCAGTGCATCAATTTCTGCCGGTGATGCTTCCAACGCATCAATTTCTGCCGGTGATACTTTCAACGCATCCATATCTGCCGGCGCTTCAACAGCATCCCTATCCTATCGTCGATTCACCGCCGCAGGAGAATGTGCGACGACGTCGCCACCGTAGGAGTACTATTTCTACTAGAGTAGGAGGGCTGGAGATACAGATATCTTTGAACGAAACTACCGTCACGATCAAGAATATCCCATTTCACTACAAGTAATTTATAATTTCATATTTTTGAAATTGATTAAAACAAAATTTTAATAGTACGTTCCATATCATTATCTAATTAATTTAATTTTTATTTTACAGCCGTGGATTGATGATGGAATTTCTAGACTATTTCTGCTTACAGGAGAATAGAAAAGCGAGAGATTCCAATGAAGAAAATATTCATGTCTTCGCTTATGATTACTTGTATTTGCCTCTGCATTTCAAGTAATAATCTCGTGTTTTTTTTGTTTTTTTTTTTGTTTTTATGTATATATAGCAACTTCATTACTGTATATTTTCATTTGCAGAAAGAACAGGATCAGAGGCTATGCACTTGTGAATTTCACCGATGAAAGAACTCTGTGGAAATTTTTTTTGGCTTTTGGTGACGGAGCAACAGCGTTTCCAAATTCTGCAAGGAGCGTTAAGATTTCCACTGCGTATATCCAGGTGTGTAAATGTCAAATTTAAAAATCAAAGAAGAAATTGTTTGTGATTTTTGATGTGGATTTTCTACTAATTAACAGGGAAAAAAAGATTTAAGGAGACGATACCAGTATCCAAGATTTAGGCAAGAAGCAATAGGGTTTTATCCTCCAAGAGATGGTTCTCAGATCATTGCAAGTTGAAGTTACTCTCATATAATCCGATCGATCAATGGAGATGGAATCCACCCTTTATTGTTGCATTTTTCGTTAACGAAATCCACCATTAGCAGGGGCTGTTACTCCTCTGATTTGCTGTGAGACATTTGATTTGTTCTTTTACTACTCTGTTTTCGTATCACATGGATAATATGTCTACTACTTTTCACTTTGAATTTTAGTTGTTGAGTTGATTTTATTTGTTATTTTAGCATGAATATGATAAAGTGATGATCAAATTTAATATATTTGACATCGGAGATATTAAAGTTCAAAGCAAAAATGACGAAATATTTTTAACTAAAACATTGTTCGACTCGTTTTTTAAGTTCAAATAATTGGAGCTTTAACTTTCGGCAAATTGGGCTTAATGAAAAATAATATACAATGTAATTCAGCTTAATTTTGTATCTATTTGTAGTGGAGAGAGTTGATTATTTTTGTTGAGCGAAGTAATTCAAAGAGGTTAAGAGTAACTAACTATGTAATCATATGTATTTCTTTTGCGATACATGCATGATGAAATTGTATAGTGTCCCAATCATAAAAGGACCTATAATGAAAAATAATATACGATGAAAATCAATTTAATTTTGTATCTATTTGTAGTAGAGAGAGTTGCTTATTTTTGTTTGAGCAAAGTAATTAAAAGAGGCTAAGAGTAACTAACTACTTAACAATTACTGAAAATCAGTTTAAGTTAGGTTTGTTACTCTATAGTTGGTTAAATTAGTTACAAACTGAATAGCTTATAAGCGATGTAATTAGAAACCAATACAATAATTAACTAAGATATAGAATACTTCCTTATTTTTTTCTCTTCTTCATTATCACTAACTTTTGTATTTACTGATAAATTGTTGAATTATTTATATTCTATAATTTTATTATTTGTAAATTAATAATTTAAAAATATCTAGATTTTAAATTTAACAATATAGGAACAAAACGAGGTGAGTAGTAAAGCTCTTAATTCAATGATGATAATAGTAATAAATTACCTTATTATGATTAGCTCAAAGTATATATGAGACGGTATAATTTTATCATTTCAAATTCATATTGTATAGAACTTCATTCGATAAAAGTATTTATTATATTTAAGACTAAACGGGGGAATAGCCTCCAGTATTTTTTATATTTTTTATATTTAACACTATATTCAATTCTCAATTTCTCTCTTCTTTTTTTTTCCTATAAAAGAAACAGTTCACCTAACATTTTTTTGCAAAATCACTACCAGCTTTATCAATTGTACTTCCATGGCTGATGATCCTGACAGTTCGCATGCATTTGTGAATTTCACGGATAAAAGAAGTCTGTGGAATTTTATATTGGCTTTTTGTGACGGAGAAAAAGTTTTTCCAGATTCTAATAGGTGAGGGTTGAGCTTGCCATTTCTCATATCCATTTAAATAAAAGAGTAATTAAGTTTGTGATTTTTGATGTGGAATTTTTACTACTATGACGGAGAAAATACTTTAAGGAGACAATTCCAGGATGCAAAATATGCGTCAGAAGCTATAGGGTTTTATCCTCCAAGAAATGGTTATGGGGAAATTTGAAGTCACTCCGATAGATCGATGGATTATAGGTGATGAAATCCACCCTTCAGTATTGTATTTTTCATTTACAAAATAGACAAGTTTAAGTATATATATAATAGGAAAAAAGGTCAAAAACACATCTAAACTATTCACTTTTTTTTAGTTTCATACCTAAACTATTGAAAGTGTGAGTTTCATAACTAAACTATCACTTTTTAGTTTGAGAAACACACCTCAGTGGTGTGTGTAGTGCACTCTCTCTTTTATATGGAAAAACTTTGGCACATGGCATTCCACATAGATAAAATATTTTATTTACATAAAAATTAAATAATAAAAAAGTAATATTAATTAAAAATTAAAGATTACTATCCATATAAAAAAATTCTTATCTCACTCCACCACCTCCTCCACGTAACCCCCTCCCCCGCGATAATCCCATCCTTTTTTTAAAAAAAAAAATTATTTATAAAATATTTTTTAAAATTTCATATTTCATCCTCCCCCCCCCCCCCAATAGAAATTGATATTATTTATTTTAAAAATCTACCCCATCCTATTTAATTTTCCGCTCCTATTTTTTTTTTTTTTTACGTTTTTCTTATTTTGTGTTAGATATGCACGTACATATATTTTTAGAAAGTGTACCAAATATAACATAAACAACTAAAAAATATAAAAAGTCTTGTGGCGGCAAGTAAAAAATATTTTCGATATGTATATCTAAACACTAGGAAAAAAATTTGAAAGCGGAGGGTTAAGTGGGATGGGTAGTATTATATTTTTAAGAAAATAAAATAATATCTAAATTAGTATTTGATGAGGGGGAGGAGATAAAGTAAAAAATGAAATACTTTTATTAAACGAAATTTAAACAAAATAAAAAAGTTTAAAAAAGGTGTGGGGTAAGAAAAATATTTTATATTTTATTTTATGAAAAAAATATTATTTTTTTATAATAGTTTTTTAATTTTTAATTTTAACTAATACTAATAATTTATTTATTTTTTGTCAAGGTTGAATATTTTGTCCATGTGAAGTGTGATGTGGAAATTCTTTAAAATAAAAAAGAGAGTGTATTGCACATAGCATGATGAGAGTGGTATAAAAGAGAGAGAGGTGTTTCTAAAACTAAAAAGTGATAGTTTAGGTATGAAACTCAAACTTTCAATAATTTAGGTATGAAACTCAAAAAAAAAGTATAGTTTAGGTGTGTTTTTGACACTTATCTCTATATATAATAGGAAAAAGGGTCAAAAATACCCCTCAACTTTGTTTTATTGGTTAATTATGTCCTTACTATTAAAGTAAAATAGATAATTGGATAACTTCAATTGAAATCGGGTTATTTGAGTTGATTTGGGGCTTTCCGTCAAATGTGAGGTATATATGGTGAAATTATTAACGGTAGGGGCAAAAGTAACTTCACTCTAACGGTAAGGATATAATTAACCAATAAAACAAAGTTGAGGGATATTTTTGACCCTTTTTCCCTATATAATATTATATCATTTTAAAAAAATAACTCGATTTTAGACTCAACGATAAACAAACAAAATGAGGTGAGGTGAGTAGTAAAGCTCGATTGATATGTCACAAGATACACATCAATGGTCCCATCAATGTTTAGAGTGATATAATAGTAAAAACATCACATTAATATAATCTACATGCTCAAAAATTATCTAAGTAATTCACTTTTAAGTGAAACCATAATGAATGTTTAGCTCAAATGTAATTGGCAGAGTATGATTTTCTTGTAAGCTACTAATTATGATAATAGATGTATACAGAAAACCAACTTTTTCTTTCCTTTTCTTTTTCTTAAAAAAAAGTTCACTCAAATTAATATTAGAGTGGATAAATTCAGATTCATATAATATAGAATTTTCCATGTTAGACTTTTAATTATGAAAAAACGAATTCCTTAAAGTTAATCATCTTTTATTGAGTTTATAAAAAAAGAAAGTGATGACTTATCATCCCCTACTTAATAATATGTATAAGACGGGGATAATCAGGCCAGAGTCGATATGCCTGTTTGACAACGCTTTTTATATTTAATTATCTTTTTTTAAAAAAGTTTTTTGATTCTTTTAAATTTCAAATTTGCGTAAACATTGTTATAAATCATGATAATTGACAACTTAAAATAAATTTTTAAAAAACTCATAAATAATTTGATTGCTTTATAAAAATTTATTGATTTATAAAATTAATCTATTTGTATCACATAAACGGGATAAGATAAGTAACGTGTATTATTTAATTTGGAATAGTATAAAAGTATGGTAAATCTCGATATCTAACAACATTTGTTTGAATCTTGAAACTCTATCAGAAATTGAGACAAGAGAAGTAACATATATTATTTAAAAATGACGTAAAAAGTATTATAAATTTCAATTAATAATAATTTAAAATATTTAAAAATAATATTAGAATTTAACTCTCTAAATTCTATCTATATAACATTAAAAAACACAAAAAAATATCGTGTCTAATCTTAAAGGCAACATGGACTTATTTGCACCCCTATTTATGCGATAATTTTGCAGCGCAATCTAAATTCTTGATACATTTTAAAAAAATTTAAAATTAATTTTCTAATTTCTGTTCATTGTATTTATTTTGTAATACACATGATGAAATTGCACAATGTCCCGATCATAAAAGGACCTATAACAAAAAATAATATACAATGAAAATTAATTTTTGTGTCTATTTGTTGTAGAGAAAGTTGATTATTTTTGTTGAGCAATTAAAGTAATTAAAAAAGGCTAAGACTAACTAACTATGTAATTAATTAGTTAAATTTGTTACTCCATAGTTAAAACAGTTACAACCGAAAAGCCTATGAGCAATGTAATTAGGAAATCAATACAATAATTAACTAAGATATTATTATTATTATCTAAAGAATCAAGATGTCGAATTCCCCCTTTATCTTTTTACTCTTCTTCTTCTTAATCATTAGTAACATTTAGATTTACTAAATTCATGAATTATTTATATTCTATAATTTCATTATTTGTAAATTAATAATTAAATTTTTAATTCAACGATAAACGAATAAATAAGATGGATAGTGAAGCTCTTAATTCAATGATGGTAATAATCATAAATAACCTTATTATTTCACTTGAGTATAAATACAATAACTCAAAAGTATAATTGACACGTTATAATTCTTATCATTTCAAAGCATAAAACTTCAAACTATTTCTTTTCTTTTCATTTCTTCCTTCAGTATACATTCAATTCTCTCTATTTTTTTTCCTATAAAAGAAACAGTTAACCCAAATTCTTTTTCAAAATCACTACCAGGCACCAGCTTTATCAAATTGTACTTCCATGGCTGATGCTCCTGAGAATTGGTTGAACCCGCATCCAATGCATCAATATATGCCTATTCCCACTGTGCCACCGCCACCACCACCGCATCGTCCTATGTATGTGAACTGCACGCTTCCAATTATACGTGAGCAATATCAGACGGTGATGACTACAAGGCGTCAATTGCAGCCGGCGATTCCACCGCCTCCATATCCGCCGGCTCTTCCACCGAATCAATATCCGCCGGCGCCTCAACCGCGACCTCCTCCTCCTACCGTCAATTCAGTGCCGCAGGAGAATGTGCTCCCCCGTTGGAATGTTCCTCCTATAAGGCGTCAAATGCTGCCGGCGATGCATCCTCCGCCGCGTCCATATCGGCCGGCGCTTCAACAGCATCCTGAACTATGGTGGTTGGAGAATTGGATACCTAATAACGAAACTACTGTCCAGATCAGGAATATTCCGTTTTACTACAAGTAATTTACAGTTTTTTGCTTCTTTAAATGTTCCTATTACTTTTTGCCTTATTTGAAAGTTGATCAAAACAAGATCTAATTAATTTAATATTCCTTCTACAGCCTTGAATGGATGATACAATTTCTAGACAAAATCTGCCTACAGGAAAATGTATATGGAGAAAATAACCATGTATTCGCTTATGATTTCTTGTATTTTCCTTACGATACCAGGTGAGTAATAATTATAGGTTGTTAATTATTTGCAGTGAAACTTCAGTACAATTAGCTTATCTTTAATTTTTTTCATTTGCAGAATGAATAGGATCAGAGGCTTTGCATTTGTGAATTTCACCGATACAAGAAGTCTGTGGAAATTTATTTGGTCTTTCAGTAACGGAGTAAAACTGTTTCCAGGTTCTGAAAGGAGCGTTGAGCTTGAAATTTGTTATATCCAGGTGCGTGAATGTTAAATAAAAGAAGAAATTGTTAATTAAGTTTGTGATTTTTGATGTGGAATTTCTACTGATTATTAACAGGGAAAAAATGCTTTACTGAATATCTACCGATATGACCCAGAAGGGATATGTTTTTATCCTCCAAGAAATGGTTATTAGCAAGTCACTCCGATCGATCGATTAGCTAGCTTTGTAATCACCTGAGAAATCTCTCAGATCAGGTGATGAAATCCACCCTTTGTTGTATTTTTCGTTTACGAAATATGAACAAGTTTGAGTATAGCCATTAACAGGGGCTCTTACTCCTCTGATATGCTATGAGACATGTGATTTGTGCTTTTACTCCTCTGTTTTCATATCACATAGATAATATGTCTACTAATTTTCACTTTGAATTTTATACATTGGATTGATTTAATTCGTACTTTTTCGTATCAATATAATAAAGTGTCGATCAAATTAATATATTTAACAAGTGAAATACTAAAGTTTAATGTAAAAATGAAAAATAAAATTTTAACTAAAATAATGTTTGAGTCACTATTTAACTTTCGGCAAACTAGAGTCCAGAACATTATATAAGTTTCAAGTCAAGACTAATTATTGTAGCTTCAATTTCAACAAATGAGACGTTAGAAAATTATCTTGAAGTTGATTTTTCACGTATTAAACTTCAGAGAATGTATGAAGGTTTGCGTTTATAAACATAAAATACAATCTAAAAAATCAAATTATATGTCCAAATAAAATTTCAGTTACATCTCATAATTTTATCTCACATGACCAAATAGAGTGATTGAGCTCAATTATTTAAACAAAAGTGGATATTTTTCAATTTATTTAGGTTTAATTCAAATCTTACTAGATGAAAAAACACTAACACTATTTTATTTCTTCATTATTGTTATTTGAACTTGGAATCTTACTTTAAAATGAATGAAATTCAGCAATCTTCTCACGTTTTTTCCTTTTTAGAGGGAATGAAATCAACCGGCCATCTTCTCACAGTTTTTCCTTTTTAGAGGAAAAGAAATCGACTATGTTTATTTATATGATACAAATAACCATCCAAAAAATAATATGATACAAATAAAATTAAAGAGTTAAAAAATTCTAATATTAATTTTAAATAGTTTATGTTAATTGTTAACTACAATAATATTTTATGTCTTTTAAAATTTTAAATTACTAATTATTATGGTATGATTCGTAATATCTTTTTATGCAATTTTCAAATAATAAATGTTATTTTTTCTTTCTCGATTTATGTGGTATTAATAAAGTTTTGAGATTCAATTATTTTTTTTTGTTTTAAAAATATTTCTAGTTATTAATTACTGTAATTTATAGTATTTTTTAAAAGTAATTTTGAAATAATATATATTATTTCATAATATATTTTATTTCATTTGTCCCAATTTATGTAAAATTAATAAAATTGTAGAGTCAATTAGATCTTTTATATATTTTTATATCTTTTGAATATTTAAGTAATTAATTATAGATAAATTACCAAAGCATCCTTCAATACATCAAAAATGAGTACCGCTTTTTGTTTTTAAAAAAGGGCATATCGGGAGGATATTTTTGTCCAAAGTAGAAATAGAAATAAGTATAAAACAATAAAATACAGTTATATTAAAATACAGTTATATTGAATCATAAAATATCCAAAAGTATCACAGTTATCTCTCGGTAGACATGCATGCATGTTGACCTCCTGCTTGTATCAACTATATATATATATATATATATATATATATATATTTTAAAATCAAATTACTTATGAATTAACATGGCAAATAAATTTTTTAAATTAAAGCTATACTAATAATATTAAAAAAATATGTACACACTTATAAGATGGTCACATTTCTGTCATTTTATATTGCTGTAATTTTTTCTTTTTCATACAGCAATATCGAGTTTCGACCCTTTTTCTCTAGTTTTTTTTAACCAAAAATTGATACGTTGTCACGTGAAAAAAAAAATTAAAGAATCCTTGTGGATCTTTTTTAATTATGAAAAAAGAAACTCTTTATATTGAATTATTTTTTATTGAGTTTATAAAAAATAAAATAATGAAATAGCGTGATCACACACAATAAATGAACTTCAAAGACTTAATTCTTCAGCATAATTTAAATTAATTTTAATCTTTTGTTAAAATTTCTATTCAATGTTAATAGTGCATTATTTTTTTTGTGCCGTACTTAGCAAACCAATCGTTCATATGTATTTGTTTAGGGATATACATGATAAAGTTTCACAATATCCAAATCGATTTATCATTAAAAAATAAATATACAGTGGAGATCAGTTTAATTTTGTATAACACATTGGAATTAGCCTCTATTTGCTCTAGATAGAGTTTATTATTTTTGTTGATGAGCTAAGTAATTAAAAGAGGTTAACTGTAACTAACTACGTGATCAATTAGTTAAGTTAGTTACCGTGTAGCGGTATAATTTGTTAAACTAGTTACAACTTAAAAGCTTATAAACAATGTAATAACGGAGCCCACTGTGCATATATATGTATAACTTGTTGAATTATCTATATTCTAACATATTTTTATTAATTTGTAAATTAATAATTTAATAAATAATTGAATTTTAAACTCAACGATAAACAACGAACAAAAAATGAGGTGAGTCCTTCGGGATGACTCAGTTGGTTTGGAGGGTGGTTATCCACACGGATGACCCGGGATCGATTCCCCCTTCCATGCCTTCTGGGTCGAGCCTGTCGCAGTGGGTTATCCTGGGATTAGTGAGGTTTACATCCCCTGTGTGATTTGCAGGCTATTACACAGTGGGGGGTTTATCCAGCACACACGGACATACACAGTGGGAGGTTTATCCAGTGCGCACGGACAGATATTGTAGCAGAGGTTATAGCAGCAGCTGCGGATTATCCTGAAATTCCAAAAATAAAATAAAAAATGAGGTGAGTAGTAAAATTTCAAATTCCAAAAATAAAATAAAAAATGAGATGAGTAGTAAAATTTCTAATTCAAATTTATATAGAGACGATAAATTTAGATTGATATAGTATAGAACTTCCTTATCAAGAAATACCCTTCACATTTAGTGGTAACTGTTTCTTTCGTTGCATAATTTCTTCCTTCACTATATCAATTTCTCTCTCTCTTTCTTTTTTTCCTATAAAAGAAACAGACCTAACACTTTTTTTTTTCAAAATCACTACAAGCTTTATCAATGGCTGATGCTCCTGATAGTTCTTTGAACCCACATGCACCTGAATATATCCCTATTACCCCTCCGCCACCGCCTCTTCCTACCGTCGATCCACCGCCGCAGGAGAATATCCCTATTACCACTCCGCCACCGTCTCCTCCTACACATGTGCTGCTTCGACGACGGGGTCAATCTTTGCCGGTGATGCTTCCAACGCATGCAGCTTTGCCTGCACTTCCGCCGCCTCTTCCACCGCTTCTTCCTCTTCCTACCGTCGATTCACGGCGAACTACTGTCATGATCAGGAATATCCCATCTCACTACAAGTAATTTTTAGTTTTTCTCTTGTTTAATAGTAGTTTATATTACTTTTTCCTTATTTGGAAGTTGATTAAAATATTATAATCGATCTAATTAATTTAATTTTTCCTTTACAGACGTGAAAAGTTGATTAAATTTCTAGACGATTACTGCTCACTGGAGAATCAAAAAGCAAGAGATCCAAATGAAGAAAATCCTCATGTCTTCGCTTATGATTTCTTGTATTTGCCTATGAATTTCAAGTAATAATTAATCTTGTGTAATTATTTCTTCTTGTGTTTTATTTGCAGTGTACTTTTGAACTTATCTCTTTTATTTTTGCATTTGCAGAATGACGAGCAACCCAGGCTATGGATTTGTGAATTTCACCGATCACAGAATTCTGCCACATTTTTTTAGGCATTTTAATGAGAGATCAATAATAACGTATCCAGATTCTGCAAGGAGCGTTCGGATGGACATTGCGAACATCCAGGTGCGTGAATGCTAAATAAAAGAAGAAATTGGTAATTAAGTTTGTGATTTTTGATGTTGAATTATTGACAGGGAAAAGATGCATTAGTGAACCGATACAAGAATACAACATTTGTGACTGAATCTGAAGAGTGTCTTCCAGTTGAGTTTAATCCTCCAAGAAATGGTTCTGGGGAAACAGTGCAAGCCATTACTATGGGCAAATTTCAACCCATTGCAGGGGAGAAGTAATTGAATCAACCCTTTGTTGTATTTTTCGTTTACCAAATAGCCATTAACAGGGGCTGTTACTCCTCTGATATGCTATAAGACATTTGATTTGTTCTTTTACTCTGTTTTCATATCACATGGATAATATGTCTACTAGCTTTCACTTTTGAATTTCAGTTGTTGGATTAATTTAATTTGTAATTTTAGCGTGAATATAATAATCTGACAATCTAAATTAATATATTTGACAAGTGAAATAACAAAGGTTAACACAAAAATGACATTTTTTAAAAAACTAAAGCAATTTTCGAGTCACTTTTTAAGTTCAAATAATCGAAGCTTTAACTTTCGGCAAATTAGACTCTAGAACATTATCTAACAGTCCACAAATGAGACTTAGAGAAATTATCCTGAAGCTAAACTTTTATGACTTAAACTTTAAAGAATATATGAGGGCTTCCATCTTTGAACATAAAATACAATTTAAAAATTTAAATTATATATTTAAATAGAACTTTCAATTTTATCATATAAATTCTTATATGTTCAAATAGAATGATCCTGACCAATATTTAAATTAAATTTAAAACAAAAGTAGATGTTTTTCTATTTACTTGTGTTCAATTCAAATCTTACTAGATGAAAAATACTCTAATACTATTTTATTCTTTCATTATTGTGATTTGAACTTGAAATTTTACTTATGAATTACCATGAAAAATAAATTCCTAAATTAAAACTATACTAATGATATACAAAAAATATTTACACTTATAAGATGGTCACATTTCTGCTATTTTATATTGCTGTAGTTTTTTCCTACAGCAATATCCGACCCTTTTTTCTCTAGTTTTTTTCTAATGAAAGACTGATACGTTGTGCCACACAAAAATAAAGAATCCTTGTGGATCTTTTTTAGTTATGAAAAAAGAAAATCTCTATATATTGAATTATTTTTTATTGAGTTTATAAAAAAAAAAATTATATGAAATAGCGTGATCACACACACAGTAAATGAACTTAATTCAAAGAATTAATTCTGCAGCATAATTTAAATTAATTTTAAACTTTTTTAAAAATTTCTACTCAATATTAATAGTACAGTATTTTTTTTTCCTGCCATACTTAGCAAACTAATCGATTATATGTATTTTTTTAGCGATATATATGATAAAGTTGCACAATGTCCATGGAAATAGACATGGAAAATTTTTATTAAAAAAACGTACCGTGGAGATCAGTTTAATTTTGTATAAACGAACAAAATGAGGTGAATAGTAAAGCTCCTAATGCAATGATTATAATATTATAACATATATTAAAGGTTCCGCGTAATATAATATTTAAAATATCATATTAGTATAATCTATGTGTTCGTAAATTACCTTAACTATAAACACAATGAATGATTAGCTCAAAATATAATTGGGCACACTATGATCTTTTTTGTAAGCTACTAATTTAGAGCCGATAAATTGAGATTCATACAATATATATAGTGAAGGGAGCATCTCATCTGGTGGTAACTGTTTCTTTCTTTCTTTCCTTCACTATATCACCGTCTATTCAATTCTCATTTTCTCTCTCTCTTTTATTAAAATCACTATCAGCTTTATCAATTGTATACTTCCATGGCTGATGTTCCTAAGAGTTCGTTGAACCCACATGCACCTGAATATATCCCTATTACCACTCCGCCACCGACTCTTCCTACCGCCGATTCACCGCCGCAGGAGAATGTGCCAAGAGGTCACCAGCGTCGAAATATTCATCCTAAACCAGTAGGGAACGAAACTACAGTCATGATCGAGAATATCCCATTTCAGTACAAGTAATTTTTCCTTATTTGGAAATTGATTAATTCTCTAGTTTCCATATCATTAGCGATCTAATTAATTTAATTTTTCCTCTACAGCCGTGAAAGTTTGATGCAATTTCTAGACGATTACTGCTTATTGAAGAATCAAAAAGCGAGTGAAGAAAATAATCATGTCTTCGCTTATGATTTCTTGCATTTGGAAATGAATTTCAAGTAATAATTACTTTTTCTTGTGTTTTATTTGCAGTCAAATTCAGTAGTATTAACTTATCTTTTGTTTTTGCATTTGCAGAAAGAGTCACAACGCAGGCTATGGATTTGTGAATTTCACCCATCACACAACTCTGTTAAATTTTTTTGCGGATTTTAGTGAAAGAGCAAAAGCGTATCCAAATTCTGGAAGAACCGTTGAGATGCGAATTGCAAGGATCCAGGTGCGTGAAATGTTAAATTTAAAAAATTAAAGAACAATTTGTTAATGAATTTCTATTGATAATTAACAGGGAAAAGATGCTTTAGTGAACCGATACAAGAATAAACTATTTGTGTGTGAATCAGAAGAGTTTCTTCCAGTTGAGTTTAATCCTCCAAGAAATGGTTTTAAGGAATCAGTGCAAGTGATTACTGTGGGGAAATTTCAAGCCATTCCAGATTTTCTGATCGATTGATTTTAGCAATAGGGTTTTATCCTCCAAGAGATGGTTCTCAGATCATTGCAAGTTGAAGTTACTCTCATATAATCCGATCGATCAATGGAGATGGAATCCACCCTTTATTGTTGCATTTTCGTTAACGAAATCCACCATTAGCAGGGGCTGTTACTCCTCTGATTTGCTAAGAGACATTTGATTCGTTCTTTTACTCCTCTGTTTTCATATCACATGGATAATATGTCTACTACTTTTCACTTTAAATTTTAGTTGTTGGGTTGATTTTATTTGTCATTTTAGCATGAATATGATAAAGTGATGATCAAAGTTAATATATTTGTCAATGCAGATAATAAAGTTCAAAGCAAAAATGACGAAATATTTTTAACTAAAACTATGTTCGACTCACTTTTTAAGTTCAATGCTTTAATGTTCAGCAAATTAGACTAATTAAGTTCTACGTCAAAGAGTTAGACTAATTACTGTAGCTTCAACTTCCGTGAATTAAACTTTTATGACTTAAACTTCAAAAAATATATGAGGGCTTCCGTCTACAATTAATTCAAATTATATGTTCAAATTAAACTTTAATTTCATCACATAATTTTATACTACATTTTCAAATAGAATGATCGAGATCACCATCCAAATTAAATTTAAAACAAAAGCAGATGTTTTTCCATTTTCTTGTGTTCAATTCAAATCTTACTAGATGGAAAAATACTACTACTATTTTATTTTTTCATAATTGTGATTTAAACTTGAAATCTTATTTCAAAATATATATACATAACAAATTCAAATTACTTATGAATTACCATGACAAATAAAATTTTAAATTAATACTATACTAATAAATTTAAAATATAAGATGGTCACAATTCTGCTATTTCATATATCTGTAGTTTTTGCTATAGCAATATGCGACCCTTTTAACTCTAGGTTTTTTCTAACAAAATAAATGAACTTCAATGAATCAGGACTTATTTACCCCTTATGTGCGAGATGTTATGCAGCACAATTTAATTATTTGAAACAATATTTTAAACAAATTTAAACTATTTTTTAAATTTCTATTAATATATATATGAATAGTATACTATTTTTTTCCACCATACTTGGGTCAAACCAATATATCATATGTATTAGTTTTGCGATATAGATAATGAAGAGTGCAAATCAATCATAAAAGACTTATAATATAGAGTGGAGACCAGTTTAGTGATCAATTAGTTAAGTTAGTTACTGTATAACTATAACGGTATAATTTGTTAAATTAGTTAGTTACAAATAAAAAGATTTTGAACTGTTTCTTTTGGTGGTAACTGTTTCTTTCTTTACACTTGTTCTTTGTCTATATATTCAATTCTCAATTTCTCTCTTATTTTTTTCATACATAAGAAATAATTGTTTGCGATATATTTTAAAGTGACAGAAAATATTAAAATTACAAATAAAATATGAAGAAACATAATTTTACTGATCAAGATAAATTGCATGTACAATTTTGTTGATCCCTTGATTCTACTCTCCTAGGATCTAGGATTTATCCACGATTCTTCGAGGGCCGTTAGTGGCGTATTTCTTTATGAAATTTCCGAGATATCTTTTAAGAGAATTTAGTACCCTTTATATAGGCATAAACTAGGGTTTAGGGTTAAGTAACCTCCAAGAATCCTAGTTTGAGTTGAACACAATTTGTAGTGTCCCAACTCGAATCGAACACATCTTACAAAATTTCAATGTCTACAATAACCCAAACACTTTTTTGTCAAAATCACTAGCAGCTTTATCAATTGTATACTTCCATGGCTGGTGCTCGTAAGAGTTCTTTGAACCCACATGCACCTGAATATATCCCTATTACCCCTCCGCCACCGCCTCTTCCTACCATCGATCCACCGCGCCAGGAGAATGTTCATCCTAAAGTAGAAGGGAACGAAACGACTGTCAAGTTGGAGAATATCCCACCTCACTACAAGTAATTTTTAATTTTTTGCTTCTTCCGATTTCTCTAGTTCCATATCATTATCTAATTTAATATTTCCTTTACAGCCGTAAAAGTTTGATGGATTTTCTAGACGATTACTGCTTACTGGAGAATGAAAAGGCGAGAGATTCAAATGAAGAAAATTGTCATGTCTTGGCTTTTGATTTCTTGTATTTGCCTATGAATTTCAAGTAATAATTAATCTTGTGTAATTATTTTTTCTTGTGTTTTATTTGCAGTGTACTATTAATTTATCTTTTAGTTTTTGCATTTGCAGATTGACGGGCATAGTAGGCCATGGATTTGTGAATTTCACCGATCACAAAACTCTGTTAAAGTTTTTTGGAGATTTTACTGAGAGAGCGAAAACGTATCCTGATTCTGAAATAAGCGTTCAGATGTCCATTGCGGAGATTCAGGTGTGTGAATGTTTTTAAATTTTAAAAATTAAATAACAAATGTTTGTGATTTTTAATGTGAAATTATTAACAGGGAAAAGATGCTTTAGTGGAACAATTCAAGTCTGAAAGATTTCTGTTTGAATCAGACGAGTTTCATCCAGTTTGGTTTAATCCTCCAAGAAATGGTTCTAGGGCATCAGTGAAAGTGAATGCTGTGGGGATATTCCAACTTCGAATCAATCGATTTTAGATGAGCTAGATTTGTAATTGAATAGCAGGTGATGGATAAGCTAGCTTTGCAGGGGAGAAGTAATTGAATAGAAATCTCTCACATCTATTGAATATAGTAAAACTTGTTGTATTTTTCGCTTACCAAATAAACAAGTTTGAGTATAACCATTAATTAGCAGAAGTTGCTGCTACTGTGATATGCCTATCATACATTTGATTTGGTTCCTCTGCTTGCATTACATATTTTCTTATGTCTACTAGTTTTCAGTTTAGATTTTGTATGTTTTGATTATTTTAATTTGTGATTTTAATCTGAATATGATCAAAATTAATATATTTGACAAGTGAGATACTAAAGTTTAATGCAAAAAATGACATTTTTTAAAAAACTAAAACAATGTTTGAGTCACTTTTTAAGTTCAAAGAATTGGAGCTTTCCCATACGACAAATTATTATAGCTTCAACTTCTGCAAATGAAACTTCAGAACATTATTCTGAGGTTTAACTATTACTACTTAAATTTCAGAATCGGAAAAGGGTCAAAATTGCCCCTGAACTATGTGAAATAGATCACTTATACCCTTCGTTACATTTTGGGATCAAAAATACCCCCGCTGTTATCCTAAGAGACCACAAATACTCTCAAGAGTTAACACCCCAATTTTTTAGTGACGTGGCATGCCACATAGGACTAATCCCTCCACCTAAGCGTTGCCAATTAGGATTCATTCAAAAGAACTAAACCTTTAGCGGCGACAATAGTTGCCACAAAAGCCCAAAAAATCGTCACTAAAAGTTTTTAACATTAAATTCTAATTTTGTATTTTTTTCTTCATTATTTTTAAAAAAAATATGCAAATGATATCGATTAAGTAGGAGTTTGAAGACACTGTTTTATTTTTATGCTGTATGAAAATGTATAAAATGTACAATGATGCATTATATAGTAGGAGATGTGAATCGAGAAGTAATTTCATGATTTTTCGTGATAATATTCGGTGTTTTTAATATTAATATTGCAAGTTATTTATTTTAGAAAATTAGGTTGCGATCGAAAATTAATTATCATATTTTTTTTGTTGAAAAAATAGATTTTACTATTAGTCGTCACTAAAAATCACTCATAACCTTTAGTGACGATTTTTTGGGCTTTTGTGGCAACTATTGTCGCCGCTAAAGGTCTAGTTCTTTTGAATGAATCCTACTTGGCAACGCTTAGGTGGAGGGATTAGTCCTACGTGACATGCCACGTCACTAAAAAATTGGGGTGTTAACTCTTGAGGGTATTTGTGGTCTCTTAGGATAACAGCGAGGGTATTTTTGATCCCAAAATGTAACGAAGGGTATAAGTGATCTATTTCACATAGTTCAGGGGCAATTTTGACCCTTTTCCGTTTCAGAATATATATTGAGGTTTTACTTTTATGAGCAAAATTTCAATATCAATCTTATATGAGTTAATATAATGACTTGACTACATTTCAAATGGCTAAACAAGCCTTAAATAAATGAATTTAGTTATGTGAGGAAGACAAAAGTGTGATTGAGATCAGCATTCAAATTAAATTTAAAATAGAAGCCAATATTTTTCAATTTATTTGGGTTCAATTTTATTATTGAAATGGAAAATACTCTTTTACTAATTTGCTTTTCAAATAACTATTTCAATTTTTAATTATGATTGTTTTCTAATATTAAAAAATATTTACGCTTGTAACTAAAACAATGTTCAAGTGACTTTTGAAGTTCAAAGAATTGGAGCTTTAACGTTCAACCAATTAGACTCTAGAACATTATCTAATTAAGTTTTAAGTCAAGAGTCAAGACTAATTATTGTATATTCAACTTCCACAAATGAGACTTTAGAAAATTATTTTGAAGCTGAACTTTCATGACTTAAACTTCAGAAAATATATGAGGGCTTCCGTCTTTAAACATAACATACAATTTAAAAATTCAAATTATGTGTTCAAATAAAATTTTAATTTTATCACATGATTTTATCTCACATATTCAAATAGAATGATCGAATTCAACATCCAAATTAAATTTAAAATAAAAGTAGATGTTTTTCAATATACTTGTGTTCAATTCAAATCTTACTAGAGGTAAAAACACTCTAATACTATTTTATTTTTTCATTATTGTGATTTGAACTTGAAATCTTAGTTCAAGATATCAAATTCAAATTACTTATGAATTACCATGACAAATAAAATTTAAAATTAAAACTATACTAATAAATTAAAAAGAAAAATACACTTATAAGATGGTCACATTTCTGCTATTTTATATTGCTGTATTTTTACTATAGCAATATGCGACCCTTTTTCTCTAGGTTTTTTCTAACTTCAAGAATCATGACTTATTTACCCCTTATGTGCGAGATGTTATGCAGCACAATTTAAATTCTTTGAAACAATAGTTTAAACAAATACTAAACTACTTTAAAATTTTCTATTAATATATATTAATAGTATACTATTTTTCCCCACCATACTTAGCAAACCATATATCATAATGAAGTGTACAAATCAATCATAAAAAACTTATAATAAGAAAGAATATAGAGTGGAGATCAGTTTATTGATCAATTAGTTAAGTTAGTTACTGTATAACCATAACGGTATAACTTGTTAAATTAGTTAGTTACAAATAAAAAGCTTATTAGGGAGCCAAATAATTGAATTTTACACGTACTCCCATCATCATCAGCATAATATAGAAATATTCATCTTCAAGATTTTGAACTGTTTCTTTCTTTACACTTCTTCCTTCACTATATATTCAATTCTCAATTCTCAATTCTCTCTCTTTTATTTTTTCATACCCAACACTTTTTGTTAAAATCCCGAGCAGCTTTATCAATTGTATACTTCCATGGCTGGTGTTCGTAAGAGTTCGTTGAACCCACATGCACCTGAGTATATCCCTATTACCACTCCGCCACCGCCTCTTCCTGCCGTCGATTCACCGCCGCAGGAGAATGTGCGACAAGGTCACCAGCGTCGGAATATTCATCCTAAACTAGAAGGGAACGAAACTACTGTCAAGTTGGAGAATATCCCATCTCACTACAAGTAACTTTTACTAATTTTTTGCTTCTTTAATAGTTCATATTACTTTTTCCGATTCTCCAATTCCATATCATTATTATCTAATTAATTTACTATTTCCTTTACAGCCATGAAAAGTTGATGGATTTTCTAGACGATTACTGCTTACTGGAGAATGAAAAGGCGAGAGATTCAAATGAAGAAAATCCTCATGTCGTCGCTTTTGATTTCTTGTATTTGCCTATGAATTTCATGTAATAATTAATCTCGTGTAATTACTTTTTCTTGTGTTTTATTTGCAGTGTACTATTAACTTATCTTTTAGTTTTTGCATTTGCAGAATGAGGGGCATAGCAGGCTATGGACTTGTGAATTTCACCGATCACAAAACTCTGTTCAAGTTTTTGGGGATTTTAGTGAGAGAGCAAAAACGTATCCAGATTCTGGAAGAAGCGTTGAGATGTCCATTGCGGATATCCAGGTGTGTGAGTGTTAAATTTTACAAATTAAATAACAAATGGTTGATTAAGTTTGATGTGAAATTTCTACTTATTTACTAACAGGGAAAAGATGCTTTAGTGAAGCGATACGAGTCTACAACATTTAAGTTTGAATCAGATGAGTTTCATCCAGTTTGGTTTAATCCTCCAAGAAATGGTTCTAGGGCATCAGTGAAAGTGAACGCTGTGGGGGAATTCAAACTTCGAAGCACTCCCAGAGATTCCGATCGATCGAAGTTAGACCTATATAAGCTAGCTTTAATTTGATTAGCAGGTGATGGACTCCACCCTTTAACCAAGTTTGAGTATCTGTGTTGGATAAGCTAGCTTTGCAGGGGAGAAGTAATTGAATAGAAATCTCTCACATCTATTGAATAGTAGTTGTATTTTTCGCTTACCAAATCACACATTTGATTTGGTTCCTCTGCTTGCATTACATATTTTCTTATGTCTACTAGTTTTCAGTTTGGATTTTATGTGTTTGATTAATTTGATTTTTAATTTTAACCTGAATATAATGAAAGTGATAGATCAAAATTAATATATTTCACAAGTGAGATACTAAAGTTTAATGCAAAATGACAAAATATTTTCAACTAAAACAATGTCGGAGTCACTTTTTAAGTTCAAAGAATTGAAACTTTGGCATTCGGCAAATTGTTGTAGCTTCAACTTCCGCAAATGAGATTATTCTGAGGTTTGAACTTTTACTACTTAAATTTCAGAATATATATGAGGTTTTACTTATATGAATAAAAATGTAGCTTTTTATACTTAAATCGTATATGTAAATAAAATTTCAATAATCTTATAGGAGTTTATATAAATGAATTAGTTATGTGAGGGAAGACAGAAGTGTGATTGAGATCAGCATTCAAAATTTAAAATTTAAATAGAAGCCTTTTCAATTTATTTTGGTTCAATTTTATTATTGAAATGGAAAATACTCTTTTACTAATTTGTTTTTCAAATAACTATTTCATTTTCAATTATGATTGTATTATAATATTAAAAAATATTTACGCTAGTAAGATAGACACGTTTCTCTTATTTTATATTGCAGTAATTTTTTCCTACAACAATATACAACCTTTTTTCCCCCTCTTAGTTTTATTCTAACCGAAAATCGATACATTGTGACATAAAACATGAAGAATTCTAGCGGATCTTTTTTAATTGTGAAAAAGTAATCTCTTTATATTGAATTGTCTTTTATTAAATTTATATTAATTTTTTTTAATAAAAAATCTCAAGCACATGATAAATGAACTTGAAATAAATATGACATATTTGAAACCCCGTGTGAGAGATATTTTGCAGCTTAAATATTTAAAATACAATTTTTACGTATAGCAAATATAAAAATTATATTTATATGCTATAATCATAGTTTGTATAATTGTATTTCATAGCAAACATAAATATGTATATTTCGCTATACATATATAAAAGAAAGTTGTTTTATAATTTGTTTCTGTTTCGGTATACATATACAGAAGATAAATTGTATAATTCGTATTTGTATAAAGCGAGAAAGAGAGAAAAATAAAAGAGAACTCGGGAGGGGAATATTTTGTATTATATAATCATAAGTGTATAGGACGAAATATATGTATTTGCATGTGGATATACAATTTTCTCTCGCTTTATACAAGCAGAAATGCAATTTAGACATTTTTGTTTGTGTAAACGAGAGAGGCGAGGGAGAGACTGACGAGCGAGATCTAAGAGAGAGGAACGAAAATATATGTATATACTTACAATTTTCTCTCGCTTTATACAAACACAAAAGTATGTTATACATTCACGTTTGTATAAAAGCGAGAGAGGCGAGGAGAGAACGAGAGTGGCGAGCGAGAGTCACCAAGAGCGAGTCGAAATACAACAGTTTGCTATGGGTATAATTAATTAAATCAAACTATGTTTATATCATTTAATTTGAATTAATAGTTTGCTATTATATACAATTTTTCCTAATTTAAATCCTCGACACAATATTTTTTTAAAATTGAAATTATTTTGAAAAAATTTCTATTCAATATTAATAGTAAATAAAAAAGGGCAACTTTCACATATAGCAAATAAAAAATTCATATTTGTATGCTATAGCAGAGTTTGCATAATTGCTCTCCATAGCAAACATAGAAATTGTATAATTCGCTATACATATACAGTTGAAGCAAATTGTATAAAATGAAGTGTATAAAATGAGAAAGAGAAGACACATGGGCAGAGAACTGTATAAAAATAAAGTGTATAAAACGAATTGTATGATTATAAGTGTAACGATTATATACAATTTGAATTTGTATAAAACGAGAAAGAGAGAAAGACAAAAGAGACTTGGCCGAGAATATACAATTGAATCCAATTGTATAAAACGAGAAAGAGAGAAATTAGATACAATTTGAACTTTGTATAAAACGAGAAAGAGAGAAAGGCAAAAGAAACTGGGCAGAGAAATATTTTTATTGTATAATTATAAGTATATAGACGAAAATATATGTACTTGCATTTGTATATATAATTTTCTCACGCTTTATACAAACAGAAACGCAATTTATACATTTCGCTTCTGTTTGTATAAGTGAAAAAGGCGAGGGTGGCGAGCGAGATTTGGGAGAGTGGCGAGCGAAATCTGGAAGAGGAGAGAGAGGGGGACAAAAATATATGTATTTATACAATTTCCTCTGCTTTATACAAATAGAAACAATTTTTATACACTTGTGTCTGTAGAAAAAGTGAGGAAGCGAGCGAGAGATTGGAGGAGAGTGGCGAGCGAGATATTTGGGAGCGAGGGGACTGACAAATTTTGGCAAACGTTTGCTTTGGAGCACAATTAAATCAAACTCTAGCTACTCCATTTATTTTAGGTTATTAATTTGCTATTATATATAATTATCCCAATAAAAAAGTACTTTTTTCCTGCCATACTTAGCAAAACAATCGACCATATGTAATTGTTTTGTGATATAGATGATGAAGTTGCAGAATAATTAATCATAAAGGATCTATAATGAGAAATAATACTCACCGGAGATCAGTTTAATTGTGTATAATAAGTCAGAATTAGCCTCTATTAAATAAAAATTGAAATCTTTGCTTAAGAATGAGTAACGTCCATTTCATCATAATCATTCCTTTTCAAAATGAATATAATCAGCCTTTTGTGATTTTTCATAAGCTAATGCTAAAACATATTAAGAAATAAAATACCGTTTCCTTCATCACCGAATACATATTTTTGAATTTAAAATTCATATAAATTTATCTTTCATAGTTAATATTTTATATATTATAGTATATTTATTATGACTAATAATACATTATACATTGTTTACAAATATATAAATTTTGTTTAGAAAAACAATAAATTTTTATATGCAATTTCTAATGAAATTAAATCGAATTGAATTTAAAAATCTAAATAAGTAGTTCTTCCTGTTTTCCATTGAAGTATCCCTACTTTTCTCGGAAGATAAATTTTTTTTGGTGCCTTCAAATTTCTCTCTCATGAAAAGAAATAACTGACACTTCTACCAACTTTGTCAATTGTATCTTCATGGCTGCTGTTCAGGGGAGTTCGTTGAACCCGCATGCACCCGAATATATCCTTGTTTCCACTCTGCCACCGCCACTCCCTCCTCCTCCGTATGTGCTGCTTCCACTGCCTCCATTTCCACCGGCGATTCTTCCAATTCATCCATTTGCTCCGTCGATGATTCTACCGCATCCATTTCCGCCGGCGATGCTTCCACCGCTTCCTCCTCCTCCTACCGTCGATTCACCGCCGCAGGAGAATGTGCGACCACGTCGCCAGCGTCGGCATATTTCTCCTAGACTAGGAGGGCTGGTGAAACACGATGTGATACCTATAAGTTCAACACATGAGAACAAAACTACTGTAATGATAAAAAATATACCATATCACTACAAGTAATTTTTATGTAACTTTTTTGCTTGTTTTATTGTTCATATTAATGGAAGTTGATTAAAACAAAATTTAACCGTCTGACTCTCGAGTTCCATATTATCATCGATCTAATTGAATTTAATTTTTCCTTTACAGCCGTGAAATGTTGATGCAATTTCTAGACGAGTACTGCTTCCTCGAGAATCAAAACGCGAGAAATTCAAATGGAGAAAATTTTCATGTCTTCGCTTATGATTTCTTGTATTTAAATAATAATCTAGTTTAATTAATTTTCTTGTGTTTATTTGCAGGCAAACTACAGAAACTACTTCATTACTATTAGATTATCTTTTATTTTTGAATTTGCAGAAACAAGAGGAGCATAGGCTATGCATTTGTGAATTTCACCGATCACCGAACTCTCTGGAATTTTTTTTGGGGTTTTAATAACAAACTAAACGTGTTCCCAGGATCTGTAAAGAGTGTTGAGATTGTCACTGCAAAGATCCAGGTGATTGATTGTTAAATTTCAAAAATAAAGGTATAAATTATTAATTAAGTTTGTTATTTTTGATGTGAAATTTCTACTTCTACTACTTATTAACAGGGAAAAAATGCTTTAGTGAACCGGTTCAAGAATACAAGATTTATGTGTGAATCAGAAAGGTTTCTACCAGTTTGGTTTAATCCTTCAAGAGATGGTTTTGGGGAATGGGTGCAAATGATTACTGTAGGGGCATTACAAAGCCACTCCAGATAATCGATCGATTTTAGGGTTTATATTTGTGGGGAGAAGAAATTTAGGGGTGAAATACTAGCACCTGAGAAATCTCTCAAATAATCCGATCAATCAATTGAGTTAGCAGGTGATGGGTTCTTCCCTTTGTTGTATGAAATAATGTTCAGTATAGCGGTAGCCTATATATTATTGACACATTAAAGAAGTTGATTTGGGCTGTTACTCTTATTGAATAGAGAAATAATGAGAGGTAAACCGTAAACGTATAATTCGTCTCCCAAATGTAGAGGTTAAAAAACACTTTCATCATCAAGGACCTAAAAAATATGAAATAATACACACTAGAGATCAGTTTAACTTTGTAATAATACATGAGAATCAACCTCAAATAGAGTAGACAGATTTGATTCTTTTGTTATTTGTATATCACATAAGTATTTCACTTGTGTATATACATTTTCTCTATCATTTACTAATTCAAGTATAATTGTCAAAATAATTAATTGAAGTTCTATTTTCAAAATTTGTAAGTTACTTATCTATCAACTTTCAAATTCAAGAGACAAGTGAATTATCTTCACTTTATTTTTGTTCGATCCCAATCTTATTAAAGGAAAATAATTTTAAATTACAATAAATGTTCTCATTCCTTGTGAACCAGACTTGAAATCTATTCTTTGTGATTAAGACTTCATCACATTCTTTCCTTTTCAAAATGAATGAAATCTGACTTACATAATTTCTTCATAAATTACTTAGGAAAATAGATAGCTCTTTTAAATAAATTTATGGAAAACAAAATATATAAACTTACTATAATAAATTTGTTTTTTGCAATTAATTTAACTTTTTTACTCTATATAATCTAGACATTGTCTTCCTCTTTTTTATTGCAGTATTATCCTGCCTTTTATGTTAGTAACTATCACTGTCTCTTTCATTTTTCTGTTCAAATCTGTGTCACTTTTTCATAGATAAAAGAAACAGAAACAACCAAACAGTTTTTTTCCAAAATCACTTCAATTTTATCATTTGTACCTCCATGGCTACTGTTCGTAAGAGTTTGCTGAACCCGGATGCATCCGAATATATACCTATTTCCACTCCGCCACCGCCTCCTCCTACCGTTGATTCACCACCAACAGAGAATGTGCGATCACCATCGGTGGAACGCCCGTGGTTGAATATACCTCCTAGATTGATAAATGATTATGTCTCTAGAACAAAATTTTCTCCATCCATTAAGGGAATCAGAGGTGAAGAGTGGTCGAAAAACGATGGCCCGATGAAATACAGATACAGTGTTATACCTATAAGAAGAAGCCATAAGAACGTGACTACGATCGTGATTAAGAATATTCCATATGACTACAAGTAATTTTAATCTATTTAATTGTTCAAATCACTTTTTCTGGAAAAAATTGATCAAAACAAAATTTAATGGTTTGACTCTCTAATGGCATATCATTTATCTGGTAGCTCTTTGAATTTGATGATTAATTCATTTCATTTTTTCGTTACAGCCGTGAAATGTTGATGCAATTTCTGGACGAGCACTGCTTACTGGAGAATCAAAAAGCTAGAGATTCAAATGGAGAAAATACTCATGCCTTTGCTTATGATTTCTTGTATTTGCCTATGGATTTCAAGTAATTAATTATTTTTCTTGTGTTTATTTGCACAAAAAGTATAACAACTTCAGTACTATTAGCTTCTTTTTTTTTTAATTTTTCATTTGCAGAAGCAAGATGAACAAAGGTTATGCATTTGTGAATTTCACAGATGAGAGAACTGTGTGGAATTTTTTTGAGGCTTTTGACAAACTAAATGTGTTTCCGGGATCTACTTGGAGGGTTAAGATTGTTACCGCGAAGATCCAGGTGCGTGAATGTTGAATTTCTAAAATAAACCAATGAAATTTGTGATTTTTTTATGTGAAATTTCTATTTCTATTACTACTTAACAGGGAAAAGAGGCTTTAGTGAACCATTTCAAGAATACAAGATTCGTATGTGAATCAGAAGAGTTTCTGCCAGTTCAGTTTAGTCCAGCAAGAGATGGTTCTGGGGAATTGGTACAAATGATTAGTGTAGGTAAATACAAAGTCACTCCATCTTGTTCAGATATTCTCAAGAAACCCTAATTGAGGGGATGGAAACTGGTACCTAAGAAATCTCTGAGATTGCCTTTTTTTTTCTACATATGCCTATATATGACACATCATTTGCCTTTCTATTCTTGCTTGAGCTGAGGATGTTAAAGTTGATTTGGTCTGGTTGTGGAGCAATAATATATGATTCGAAGATTATAATTGTTTCTAATTTGTGTTGGTGATCATCGAGATATGATTGATGTTGAAAGTGAAGTTTTTAAAAGTTATGAATTGAAGATCATGTTAATTCATCGGGAGGGGAAAGTTTGATTCAATTTTTACCGTAATAATTACGAGGGAAATTAAAATTATGGGGAAGTTACATTAGATAAGCCTATTAGAAAGTCGAGTTAGCCATTTTATACGAATTTTTAAGTGAATAAAATCAACCGAGTGATCTCAGTTGGAAATGAGATTGCACGTATTTATGGATCGAACAAACGAGTATGGAAATTAAATTGCTCTCCCACCCTTAAATGAATCATATAGCTAAGGAAAATCATTCACATCATTGACAAAAAACCAGAACAAAACAAGAGGAACAAATTTTGATTCAAATTATTTAATCGTTTAATCGATTAGTAAATATGTTGGGTAATTTATTTTAGAACACAAAAGAAATATATCAGTGATTTATCATATCATCTATCCATCCAGAAAAAGAAATTATATTTCAAATGATTTTTATATTATTTTTTACATTGAAATTTATTATAATATTAGTATTGAAAAACACTATTGATTATTGTTTGATATTATCAGGGTATATAAGCGTAAATAATTTGGAATATAAATCTATTAAGAATTAATAGTCTGTGTTGAGTCCAATTTGAGTAAATAGTTTCATTGATTGGTCAAATTTATAGAGTTTTCCCAAAGATCAAATGGTTATCAACAAATATTAATGTGATAATATGGATAAATTTCTCAATTTCAAAATTAAAAATTGCATATCCAAACGTCTTTCACTTAAATAGATCTACTTGACATAAATTTAAATTAATATAAAAGCGTTTTACAGGTTGCATAAATTTAAATTAATTTAGAACATGAATTTTGAAATATCAATAATTAAACAGCAATAAAATATTAAATTTTATGAGAAAATGAACATTTAAGTGGTTCACACAGAATAAAGAATACGAAAAAGGAAAAATGAAAGTAGTAAGGCAGATATAGATTAGAGGGGGGTGTTGCGAGAATCGAACTCACGACCTCTCGCACCCGAAGCGAGAATCATACCACTAGACCAAACACCCACCTGTTATAATAACTTACTAATCATATTATCTAATTTCTTTTACAATATTCATACGGTTCAACTAAGAAAACAAATATTTTAATTTTTACAATGAACTCGAACAAAAACATATATATTTCATTCAATTATAAAGTCTTAATTAATTAATTAGCTTATAGCAACATAAATATGAATTATGATGACTTACTTTAAATTATAAATTTAAAAAATATTTTTTACAACATAAATATGAATTATGCTGACTTACTTTAAATTAATTAAAAAATATTTTTTCTTATATCAAGTTATGAAGTTATAAACTAATTACATAAATTAGAAAGAGGGAGTAATATAAAAAAATTACAAAGCAAAATGATGTCGCTGCGTTGAGCAAATGAGTAGTGTAATGTTATCTTCTTCCTCTTCCTCCATGTCTCTCCATCGCCTGCTCCGACCCGCTCCCATCCTTTCTTTCTCCTTCCTTAAGCAATCTCTATCTCTTCTTCACCATCAAACGACGTCACTTCATCCCATCACCAACAATTCTCCTTCCTTCTTTCCCTCTCTTCGTACCCATACATCAATCTTCCTTCGTTCTAGAACTTTCTCGAACCTTCCAATTAGCTCTACTTCTCAAGCTCTCTTGGAATCTTCTGAGGATGTGGAAGGCGAGGAAATTGTAAAAGAAAATGAAGAAGTGACTGCCCCCAGGCCTAGTGAGTCTGAGAGAAAAATATTAAGGGCAAAATTGCCGAACCTGACTGTGAAGGAGAAGAAAGAATTGGCATCGTATGCACATAGTTTAGGGAAGAAGCTAAAGAGCCAACAGGTTGGCAAATCTGGTGTTACTGATACTGTGGTAATGGCTTTAGAGGAGACTCTTGAAGCTAATGAGCTTCTCAAGCTCAAAATACATGGTACCTGTCCCGGAGGAGAGCTGGATGATGTTGTAAAGCATTTGGAGGAAGCAACTGGCTCAGTGGTTGTTGGTCAAATTGGTAGGACTGTGATTCTCTACCGTCCAAGCCTGACAAAAATGAAAGCAGAAGAGAAGAAGAAACAGGCTCAAATTCTTTTTTTGAAAAAACAAAAACAATATGCAGAGAGACGATCATTTCAGGATAAAGGACCGGTACCTAGACCGTATTCTCGTAGTCGCCGAGGAAGTAGCAGGGTTTGATCTTTCATTGTGGCTCATTTCTAATTTCCTTTCCACAGTAGCCCCCACAATGCTCCCATGGCTCATTTTAAGGGAATAGTGTCCACTATTCATGGGTCCTTGATGTCATAAATTTACAGTCTCGTAATCATAGTTCTGACTAATTGTGGTCACTGCACTGGGCAAACCCCATCATTCTATTAGTATGTTTGTTTAGTTGAATGTAACTTTAGACGAATCACACGCTTCAAAGTAATTATATGTCAGATACTGCACAGCATATTAATAAGTAGATTGGTAACTCAGAACTTGGATGTACAAACCATAATAATGTATTACAATACCTAAAAAGTACTCCCTCCACTCCACTCCATATTAACTTAATTTTGAAGTGTTTCATACCCTTTAAGAAAAGTAGATTAATACATATGTTGTACCTAATTTTTCATTTTTACCCATATTAATTATTATCAAATTTATAATTAAAATAATTAAATAATCAATTACTAATTCCAATACTAATTAATGAAGGATAAAATTAAAAGAACCCTCTAAAGTAGGTCTTGAAAATTAAATAATTAAGTTAATTTGGAAAATGAAAAGTACCTCAAAAATTAAATTAATATGGAATGGAGGTAGTATTACAATAGCGCAATATTAATTAAGTAAATAATAATTCGTTCTCAACTCATTTGAGTTATGATACATGGTGGATCGAATAACTTGATATTGACAAGTAACAACAACATTTGGATGTAACAACAACATTTGGATTTTGATGATTAATCACTGCAGCCCCTGATGTTTATTGGATCATTAACGAAAAACTTCTTTTCTATATGGACATTTTTGTCTCGGGCATATTAAACACCTACGTAGCTTTCAACTTTTGTAACTCATCATGAGCTGAGCCTTCCAAATAAAGTATGCCATCCGCCAACGTTAGTCGTCGTAGAGCTACCAAAAATCGTGTCCATTGGAATGCTACTAGTGCAAACCAGCACCCTGACAAACCAAATCCTTTACTGCTGAAGAGCATGACGAGAAGAGAAGCTAAACCAAATATGGTGGTCATTGATATGCTGATAAATTTTAAGTCTCTTCCAGCCAACAAGGTTCCTTCAAGACTATGAACACATGGCGACACCCAGAGAGTTAGAAATAATTGCAGCAGTACTTTGTGCATCTCTTGTATGACCAAAGGATCAGATGAAAACATTTGGGGGAAAAACCATGATATTGACACTCCAGCAGATCCCAGTATTAAACCATTTGATACTCCAATGATCAAAAGGGACTTCAGCAGCATCCGGGCCTTCGACAAGTTCCGATTCACTCCATATAACAATTCAGGCATAAATGACTGCGCTGTTTGAGAGAGAGGCTCACCCCATACTGCAAATATGCCGAATAGTTGTAGCATGACCTGATGTGCAGCAGCAGTGTGTGTGCCCATTGATGTGGCATAGTATACAAGTAGAGAGTAGAATGCCACCTTTGACATCATTGTTAAGAACACAGGTGCTGCAAGTGTGAAAATCTGTAGAACTTCATCAAATGATGGGACAGATAAGGCAAAACCATTATACCCTTTCTTGCTCAGGGCTGCAATCATCATATAAGCTGCAACAACTTGGGACACCATTGTTGCCCATGCTGCTCCAGCTATACCATATCCAAAGAATCTGCATAAGACTATGTCGCCAATGCCATTAATAGCCGTGGCAACTGCCAAAGCCTTTAAAGGTCCCCATGAATCTTTCATGCCTAAACTTGCACTTTGGGCAACCCAACCAACAAGCATGGCAGGCCATGCCAATCCTCGAATCTGGACATAAGTATTTGCTGCATTTATTATTTCCATATTGTTTGCCCCTGTGAAAGCAGTAATGCCCCAAGTACCAAACAATCTTGTAAAGATAAGCATCACAATACCACAGGCCAACCCAATGAAGAGCAATATAGATATCTGATGTTGCACTTCAACTTTATCCTGTTTGGCCAATGCAGTAGCAACTAAATTTGAAGTGGCAATTGAAAGGAACATAAAAACATAACTTGTGTTATCACAAAACACTGTTCCTGGACCTAGAGCGGCAAGTTCAATAGAACTTCCTTGACCGATTACTGCAGTGTCAATGAGACTCATCAAAGGTCCACATAACCATAGACCAACTGCTGGCCCTGAAAACTTTACAATCTCCACCACTTGAGCCCAAATGCTCTCATTACCAGAAAATCCTCCTTTAGCATTAGAATCTACCACTGGAATTTCTTCTCGAATTGTTAACGCTTCTGCTTGTTCTTCATCATTGGTACATGAATTCAAATTCGAAGGCAAGTTCTCTAGATTCACTGGAATCTCTTGGCTATGATTTACACAAGCAGTGATTATTCGCTTGCGGTGATTGTGGATTCGGGTCAATGATGCTACCCGACAAGTTCGGCGTCGTGTGGAAGAAAAATCAACATGAAAATTCAAATTGAATTTAGGGATTTCTATCGGAATAATGTGAGATTTACAAGTTAGGGTTTCAAGATTCATTATTAGCGATGAAGATTTCGGTGCTTGATTGAACAGATAGAAAAAAACAGAGGGAAAATTCTGGCCGTAAATAGAAAGTTTTCTGAGCCACTTGAAAATTGGCGCCTCCTTCGAATATACTTTGCTTCAGCGTTTCCCTAACTGTACTGCCAAACGGCCTAAGTCCACAAATATCTAATTTTGTGTGGTGCATTTGAATATTTATAAATTTGACACTCATAATTCATACTCCCTATTTATTGTCCATTTTTAAATTAACACACTTATAAGTAACGATAAAAAAAAAATATATGTTTACGAGATTCATATAAAATAAGTGAAATGACTTACCATGAAGAGAAGAGAAGCCAAACCAAATATGGAGGTCATTGATATGCTCATAAAATTTATGTCTCTTTCAGCCTACAGCGTAATCAGATCATCACAGAATTGAGATAAAAGCTTCAAAATAACCATTTTTAGGATTAAAAGATATCTTATCATACAATAACAATTAAGTAAATTATAAATGTAAACAATCACAAGGCAAATGGTAATGGCTTCAACAATATACAAACAGGGATTAAAAATTTACTTATATTGATTTTGCAGATAGTTAGTAAATGAAAACCCTCGTGAAGAAAAAAGGTTAATTCCTTTGTACAAATAAATTCAACCTAGTTAGTCTCTCTTACCCAGTAGTACTCCTTGATATACATGAAATGCTATATATTTCTTGAATGAAACAGAGCATACTTCTTGAATTTATGGCAGGCATAGAACAATAAACAAATTTCAGTTAAAAATAACCGATATAGTCAACCAAATTATTTACTTGATTCTACATATCTTCAATTTAATATCATAATTTTAAAAGAAAACTTTGTTTTCATATAAAATCATATCAAATTAATAAATAATAATAAATCTGCACATTAACATGTAATATCCCATTGCTTTATGGGTTCACCCATATCGATTTAAAATAAATAAATAGGGAAACACACACAATTTTGCACTTGCCCCTACAAAATAGTGTTATGGACTTATGGCGCATAGCATTGGCTGGTCCAACCCAAAACAATTTATTTTGGGCCAATTCATACGTAGTTTGTACAAGAGGCCCGTACAATACATTTATTTTGGGCCAATTCATACCGGCTATCATTTTTTTTGGAAAAATTACATGAATTGGTACATTTTAATAAATAATTACTGATTTTAGCAATAGTTTTTATTTATTACCATTTACAGCAATCCTATGTTAAATCTGCAATATGTATTAAAAGTGAATTATGTATGCAATATATATGAATTATATATGAATTATACTTGTTTTTTAAAATATATTATGTTTGTTTGGTAAAACTTGACACATTGTATTATAAGTGTATTAAAATGTGTGATAAATGAATTATCTATCATTAAAATTTGTATTATACGTGAATAAAAAATTATTCCTTGTAATATGAATTAAACTTGTATTATAAATGAATTAAAAGTGATCAAGTGAAAAAAAATATTATTGCTATAAATGGTAAATATTTTTTAATTATAGTATATTTATGTAAGTTTCCCATTTTTGTTTTGAGAAAATTGTATATAATGGCAAACTAATAAATCAAATTAAATGTTATAACCACACTTTGATTTAATTGTGCCCTGTAGCAAACTATTTGTCAGACACCTCTCTCCTCAAACTCTCGCTCGCCACTTACCCTCTCTCATTCCCTCTCGCTTTTATACAAACACAAATGTATAAAATGTGTTTGTGTTTGTATAAAGTGAGAAAAAGTTGTATATATACATATATTTTCGTTCCCCTCTCCCAGATATCGCTCACCACTTTCCGAGATCTCGTTCGCCATCCTCGGCTCTCTCGCTTATATAAATAAAAACGAATTGTATAAATTGTGTTTTTGTTTGTACAAAGCAAGAGAAAATTTTATATATGCATGCAAATACATATATCTTCGTTCTATACACTTATAATTATACAATACAAATATTATCCTACCCAATTTTCTTTTGTTTTTCTCTCTTTCTCATTTTATACATACACAAATTATACAATTTATTTGTATACAACTGCTTTCTTTTGTATATGTATAGAATTATACAATTGGTTTCTTTGTATATATATAGCGAATTATACAACTGTTTTTTTATATGTATAGCGAAATATACATATTTATGTTTGCTATGGAGCGCAATTATGCAAACTTTGCTATAGCATACAAATATGAATTTTGTGTTTGTTATATATGAAAATTGCTCTTTTTTTTTGGGCAAATTACGAAAATCACATACTTTTAAGGTAAAATTATAATTTATTCCTTAAAAGTTCATAATTACAGAAATCCCTCGAACGGATATAATACTATAAGCGTTGATACATTAAAAAGAGGGTTGGATACATTAATGGCCAAGAAATCAAAGCGCTGATACATTAAAAAGATGATTGGATCAAAGCAATGATAATTAAAAAGAGAGTCAGATACATTAATGGAGGGTTCGGAACATTAATGGCCAAAAAATCAAAGCGCCGATACATTAAAAAGAGGGTCGGATACATGCGCTGATACATTAAAAAGAGGGTCGAATACATTAATGGAGGGTCGAATACATTAATGGAGGGTCGGATACATTAATTGACATTTTGACTTAAAGAGAAAAATGAGGGATTTTGGAGATTTGTAAAACTTATATGGGATAATGGTAATAAGAAAACTAAAAGGTGAGATTTCTGTAATTATTTCATATTTTTTTTGGAAAAATTATTTAATTACACAAACATTTTTATCATGTTTATTAATTTTGTTGGAAAAAATTACATAGCTCATTAAACTAGTAACTTCAAATCAAATATATCATACATGCATTTTTACTACTAGAGTATAAATACATATTCATAGTAAAGAGGAGAGTCAGAGAGGAGGGAAACGACAACAGATGAGGGAGGCAAGCCAGAGAGTTTGAGTATTTTAGATACATGCAAATTACACTAGATACGTGCATCTGGATTATCATATACATTTTGAAATGCAAATACAAAAAGAGAGTGGTGAGCAAAATAAGATAGAAGCAAGCGAGAGAGTCAAATACATGTAAATCCACTTATATATAATGTATATAGAACAAATTCATATAATTTTGACACTATGTATCAGTGATGCATGTCTCTTGTGCATTCAAATACATGTATTTGTTAAACTGGATTATGATAAAATTAGTAATTGTTGAAAATTTGCGTGACGGAAAGCAATTTACTCCTGGCTAGTGAGATTGTATTTTTTTTGCCCAAAAATAAAAAACAAATCAAGTAGATCGAATTTAAATTATTAATACCTTAAGTAATTTGAACACATTAAAAAACAAATAAGACTAACACACAATTTGTCTTCATTTTTACAATTAAAAAAATTACAATACGAACACAATTCGAGGCATTTACAATAGAAAAGCCGATCAAAATCAGTCAACAATGTTTAAAATGAACAAATTATGGATGGTTCCATGATTCAATATGAAAATAACATAATTGAAATACCTGAAGAGAAAAACCTAACAAATTTAGAAATCTATTTATGAGTTTGACCTAAAAAAATTATCAAATAAAATATTAATAATACACTTAGGGATCGTTTGGTAGGGAGTATTAGGAGAAATAATCCAAGTATTATTTGTTGTATTATTTAATGCTATGTTTGGTAGGAATTTTGGGTCTATGTATTATCAATCTAGGGATTAGTTATGCACCCTACATGGTATTAGAGGGTGTATAACTAATACCTTCCATTTGGTGGTATTAGCTCTAATACCATGGGATTAATCTAGGTAAAGTCAAAAATACTCTCTCAAATCCTTTTAATCATTTTATTTATTTTATATTTTATATTTTATATTTTATATTTTATATTTATACTAATAAATTTATTTAAATAAATTAGCTTACAAATTTTATTATTTAGATATAATTGTTTCTAAAATATGAGTTATCTAATCTATTTATTATTAATATAAAATATTATAATCCGACTAATATGCTAATTATGTTGATGTATGAATTTAAGAACAATTCATAAGTAAAATATTGTCTCTTAACGAAAGTTCATTAAACATTACACAAGTAGTCTAAAACAAGAGCATGTATATGTATATATACACACTCTTCTCTAGTATAAAAATAGTTTAATTTATTTGGCTATATTTTATTTTTTTTAATTTTATGATAAAGAGTTTTTTTAAAATTTATTGATACAAGTCAAAGTTCAATAAAAAAAATTTAGAAATCATTATAGTTGTGTGACCTTTTGAGATATTAACTTCAATTTATTAAGATGACAATTATTTACTCTCAAATAATTTAAGTGAGGAAATAGTGAACATGACAACAAAATTTTTATTCTCATAGCTAGTTAAAAATATTATAAAAAATAATACCGTCTGTTAATTATCTACTTTGACTAATTACATGAAATATAAAATATCATAATAACTCTAGGGTATAATTGGAAATAAATTTTTTCGTAAACTTTTAAACCACACACAAAATTAGGTAAAAAACAATGAACCAAACACTTGATAAAAATAATCCCTGCATTACTAATCCCTGCATTACTAATCCATGCATTACTAATCCCTGCATTATTGATATTTGTACCAAACGACACCTTAGTTAAATATATACTACATTTTCTAATGCATCTCTATCTACCAACCGGTCCCATAACAATTGGCCTAACTTATTTGCCCGTGTGTTAATAGTCGTTCCACGTGCAGCGGGTCATGGACCACCAAGTTATAAGAAGTGGTTTTGATAGTATTTTTTTTTTTAAAAAAAAATTCTTCTGATAATTAAACAATTTAACTTGACTAATTTAAAATTTTAACATTTGGTAAAGATTCCTACAATGCTTTTTATCAAAGAATTTTTTATTTTTAATAATTAATATTTTGTTCTTTTAAATTTAAAAATAAACATACATTTTTTATTTAACCACACTTCTCGATATAATAATAAATAACATCATTATCATTTGTGACCGACCTCTTTTGCGATGGACGAAAACTAAAAAAAAAAAAAAAGTTCTTACAGAGTATGCACGTATATTATATCCTATCCCTAATTTTTTTTTAATTATAATAATTCCTTAAAATTATACCTTCCGAATACATAAATAATCATCCGGATACATCAGTTCAAATACAAGATAAAATCTTTCTCTTGCACAAAAAAGAGAATAAAATCTGAAAATTAATTAAAAGAAAAAGGGCCAAAACTATCCTTGAACAATAGAAAATGGTCTAAAAATACCCTCCATCCATGTTTTGGTCTAAAAATACCCAATCATTCATCTTTTTGGCTCACATATACCTTTTCATTCACCTTTTTGGCTCACTTATACCCTTTCATTCACCTTTTTGACTAACTTTATACCTTTATAACTAATAATCAATTTTTATTTTTATTTTTTTATTTATTATTTGTCATTTTCTTCTTAGATTAAATAAAAATCTCATCTCTAGTAATTATTTTCCACAATCTATTTAAATCAAAAATATATATACTTCTTGAAAATCCCAATTTTTTTTTTAAAAAAATCTAGTACTTTTTGTATTTTTTCTAATTTATTTGTTTTTTTAAAAAATTTATTTTAAATAATTAATATATCATAAAAATATTAATAGTGCCACAATATCTATCTTTCTTTTTTAAAAATTAAAATTAAAATTAAAATTGAGAAAAATGTGTATAATGTATTAGTTGATAAAATAATATATTGTTATGAGTATGAAATAATAAATTTTTTTATAAAATATTAATCATCTATATCATGTTTTAGTTTAATTAATTAAATATTAGTTAATTTTTTCTTTTGTCACGAGTCTACAAATTTGAATAAAAAAATGAGAAAATGGAGAGGAACTAGATCCAAAAATAAATAAATAATAAAAAATTATAATATTTTTTTTTATAAAAAAATTGGGGTCTTGTGGAAGTATATTATTTTGGCTTGGATAAATAATGATAAATAATCTAATTGAGGTAAACTCTTTACATTATCCAATAGGAGAATGACACATAATAAATATTTTTTTAAAATAAAGAATAAAGAGAGAATTGTTAGTTTCAAGGGTATAAATGAGCCAAAAAGATGAATGAAATGGTATTTTTAGACCAAAAGATGAATGTAGGGTATTTTTAGACTTTTTCCTATAGTTCAAGGGTATTTATTTTAAATAATTAATACATTAAATAAATAATTATTGTCTATAAGATGTTAGATTTCAGACAGATACATTATTGTATGGTAGTTGTTATGTAATTGTGCATTTAGTATAAATTTGAATTAACGTATCATATCAAAAAATAGTGTATGATACATTACTATTTATGTATCTCGTTTAAATTGATAAGTATTGTGTTTATACTAGATACACTAAATAAGTAATTGTCGCAGGTTAGACGTTAGATTTGAGATCGATACATTACCGTGAGGTAATTGCTATGTAATTGATACATTTAGTATAAATTCAAATTTACGTATCATATATAAAAATTAGTGCATGATACATAACTATTATGTATCTCGTATAAATTGATATGTATTGTATTATTTGCCCGGAAAGATATGTATAACTTACATAATGTATCATTTTGTAGTTGATAATAATATATCTGATACAATAAGGATATGAAAGAAGGATATATGTAAGATGAAATAAAATGTATACATAAATGTATCACAATAAATAAGAATTAAGTTAGATACATGAACAAACACAAATCCATTAAAGAGAGATTTGTGGAGTGAAATAAGGAAGGATAAATATTGGTTTTGAGAGTTAGGATATATGTATCTAGAGTTTGGAGGTTTGGAGCAAAATAAGAAATTTTGAAATTTTTTGAAACTGGTAGAAAATAATAAAAATTATGGAGAAAAAAAGTGTGTATATAGGTCTAAGCATGATAGGCCTTATATCTGTCGAACTAAAAGCAAAAGTTTATCCGAACACTGTTTTCATGCAAATATCTATTTAGCAAAAGTTTATCCGAACACTGTTTTCACGCAAATATCTATTTTTAACATTGGTTAACGTATTTCTTCTGTTTTTAATTAAATGTTTTTTTTCTTTTTTAATTGTCTCTAATTAGTTATTTATTTTAACAAATTAGAAAATAATAATTTATTTTTACGTATTATATTCTCAATTTATTATTTTTGAAAAAGTTAGAACTTTTTAAAATTTTTAAATTTTTAATATACTTTATAATTACTAAGGATAGAATGGTTAATTCGCTATGTTAATAACTGTCTTAGTAGTATGTCAATTAAAAAATAACAAGTATTTAGAAATAGGGAGAATATTTTATTTGATTTAAAGTACAAAATTACTTAATTTAATGTGCATTCAATGCTGATAGTACTTATCCAATTTATGTTTCTAGAACAACCAAAATTACGTAACTTTACCCAATCATGGTTCAAGAAGAACCAAAAGTACATAATTTGTTCAGGGCTTATTTGATTTGAGGGTAAATTTATTTTGAGATTAATTATTTAACTATCATCTTTTATTGATTATATTTGTTGTATTAGAAATAATCTATATTAAATAAATATTTGTTTGTTTAGAAAATATAACAAGAAGTTGTATTTAAAAAATACTAAAACCCTATTTTTACTTTTTTCACTTATACGTTTTCTTTTTCAATTTTGTAAATTCTTTTTTCAAATTTACCCTCTATTTATTTTTTTACTTTAATAAATTATATTTTATGTTTCAATCACTTAAAAATTTTAAAAAGTATATTTAAATTTAAAATATTTATTACAACAAACACAACTCTAACTCTTATTTCAATTTTGAAATATTCATTTTCTTATTCTAATTCTTATGACCAAACGCCCAATAATATTCCTTTGTTGAATTTACTGGTTATCTAGAAATAAAATCCTAAATAGTGCAAATATTTCCCAGACACGAAACTATTATAACCAGAATATATTCTCATAATATAATTTTAAGTCATTGTTAACCATTAAAAAAACGTTTCTGGACAAAAAAGAGTATTTAATCAAAATTGTCTCATTATGGAAAAAAACTGGCGTTCGTAGATCCACTCGTTGATAAACTCAATTTTTCACATGTTGAAAATTATAGAGATTGGAGTGGACCCACAATGCATTTAATTACAAATATATGAAAAAGAAGAGTTCTTGTTTAGACAAGCTTTTTTATTAAAGAAGTGATTAGCAAAAATTTTAAGAGAAGATAATTATTTTTCAGAAGCTAAAAATAATACCTAAGAAACAAATTTTTAAAATAGATATTCTCGAGAAAAATACAAGTAGAAGTATTTTAAAAGAAAATTGATCAACTATTGCTTAAAAGTGCTTTTAAAATTTATCGTTCAAACATCAAATATTTTCACCAAAAATACTTGTAAGAAAAAAACTTTTTAAAATTGGTTGATTTAATAAGTTTGGATAAATAAACTATTACGGAACGATCGGTGTGATAGATGATAAGAAAAGTTAATCTCAAGATAATTTGTGAATGCCTTTTAACTCATTATTTGGGTGCAAAGGTTAGAAATAATTTATCCTAAGTTTAACAATCACTACCTGAAGTGGTATAACAATCTCAAAATAACTTATCATGAGATAAATTATGTAAAATAACTAAAGTACTCCCTTTAAATTTTCTTTTATACAGCACTTTTACATTCAAATTTACTCGGTAAGGGAGACACTCCCTACAATTTATTTATTTATATCATTTTAAAAAATTTAAACTTCAAAATTCTCTTGTTAAAGATAGAATATGTCGAATATTTAACTATAATCAATATTGGTATGCAAGAGATATGTCACATCAGCGGCAAACTCAGGATTTGAATACGTTGAGTGCACCAAATATGATCTCTAAACTAAACTTTAAGTAAATAAAAAATCAAAAAGGCTCTACTTGGATTCAAACCGTGATCTTGTGATTAAATAATTTAGCTAGTACCAACAAGACAATCCTATGCTCCTCGCGGGTGCAATATTAATTATATCATAGTTTCTGTTAATTTCTCAAGGTAGATATACATATATACATATAATTTTTTCGAAGTTTAACGGCATGCCTGTGGCGAAGCCAAGATTAGGAATTTTGGGGTTTTAAATCAATTTTTTGGGGATTCACATGTTAATGTACATATATTTATTTAATTTTCTAATATAAAATAAAATATATAAAAAAAAGCTAATAAATTCATCCAAACGCATGAATCTCGTCGAACTCCGTCTCTGTACACCCCACACTAACATGTAGGTCTGCCTCTGTGTCACATGAGTATTAATGTCTACATATTTTAATGCTTGTCCATTAAACTATCCTATATTCCAAGGTTTGTTTCTCACGTTAATTGACAAATTAAAAAATATATAATCAATTAAATAAAAACAAGAGGCAGCTCAGATTAGAAAGGAGAGAGATCAATGAGATATATTTTTCACACAGTATTTTGTATGATAAAAAGATATATTTTTCAGGTGAGTAAATGAAAAATTCTTATTTGAAGGACTATATTACAAATTTATTATAATTATAACAAATCAATAAGCAATTTGATTATTTTTTTAATAGTTAAATATCTCAATAGCAAGGCTAAATGTTAGTTAGATCAAATAATAAGAATTTAAAAAGTAATAATTATTTAACTTTTTCACAGTGAATGATGAAAGTCATTTGCTCGTTTGATAAGAAAACAATTCTTTGAAAAAAATAATTTTCTAATAATCCAAAGAAAATACCTATTCATGACAAACAATTTCTTTTAAAGTGAATTTCGTTGTATTATACTCGTTGGAGTAGCATCACAGAAAAATAAAGTAAATTTGGTGACTTCTAGAAGACATGCATGATATACGAATATACTTTGTAGTCACTACATGACCTTAGTTTATAATTATATTGTTTAATTTTGAATTTTATAAATATATATATTTAAATTTGTATAAATTGAACACGTAGTCATGTATATTATACGTGATATAATAAACGTAGGATGTCATGTAAGATGTCACATAGGATGTGAATTATCACATAAATGCATTGTTCTATACAAGTTTATTATTTAAATGTCTATATTTGTAAATCAAAGTTGAAAGGTATAAATATCAAGTTAAATAACACGTTTATGTATTATATTTTTAAAAAAAAATATCTGCACCACATATCCAAACTACTTCTTAGTGATTTTGGGTTGCAATCACCACTTATATAATTCGTTGACAAAGTGCAAAAAATCCTAATCCATCATAATTAGTGAATTGTTTACCTTAAAAAAGAAGGAAGAGAACAGTATATCCACTGAATTAGTTGAAGTAGCATTATAGAAGAATAGGAGGAAAACCTACTAGGTCGTGCAAAACGCGGCAAGTCATTAAACATCTAAACTCCATACCCGTTTCAACGGGAAGTTCGTCAAACAATGCGGGCTAATAAATAATTAAATAATCATCTCAATGTATACTAATAATATAAATATAACATTAATGATTATATAAAATAATAATCTTTTAAGGAAGCAGTCCGGTGTTAAGTAAATACAGTTCTTATAATTAGGCTTTAAACCAAGTTATAAACCATATCAAAGTAGAAATCACACCTAACCACTTTACAAATAATTTTATAATGTTTAGTTGAAAACAATGGTATATGTAGTGAAAGGGTTAATATAAATTATAATATACACAAAATTTGATCACAGTCCCGTGAATTAGAGAAACGATTTTTGAAAGACCTTCAACTCAATTAATTTTTAAGTATGGAAAAAGTATAATTTTTTAAAGTAAACTAATATGCCATTTTAATCACAATGAATGAATCAAATGTAAGTGAAAAGTGAAAAGTATGAAGGCACGACGAATCACCTTTTTTATATTGAAGACTTGTATGAACGTAATATTTTACCTCTTACTTATAAGTTATATCTTTAGAGTTGAAGATGGGATTGATTCTCTTAGTCGTCTCAAACATATGGACCAATACTACAATTTTTTTTGCGTTTGAAAACAAGTTATAATAAAATTATTTTAAATTTTTTTTTAGTGAGTACTTAATTATTATATTAAAAATAATATGTATCATATAATTATTAAAAATTACTTATTTATATACAAAAATCCCAGAAGTGATTTATAAAAAAGTTGAAAATGTACTTTTATTATTTTATATGCAGATAAATAATTCCAAATTTTGTAAACAAGTGTAGTAAAAATTACAGCAGGAAGATTCCTTTAACGTCAGACCATTATACATAGGTATAGTCGTTTCCACAAATTCATTATTCAATAACTTCTACATATACTGTCATTTTGCAAACGCTCTTCTCTACCGAACACTCCCACGCCATTCCCTCTCTCCCTTTCACTTTCTGGATTTGTTTTCTTCATACATCAACACGTATTTGTGTGTGATTTGATTGTGGATCGGGACATTGTTTGAATTTGTTGAGAAGAATGGGAACATTGAGGGCGATTCTGAAGAATCCAGATGATTTGTATCCATTGATAAAGCTGAAACTAGCGGCTAGACATGCGGAGAAGCAGATCCCGCCGGAGCCACATTGGGGCTTCTGTTACTTAATGCTTCAAAAGGTCTCTCGTAGTTTTGCTCTCGTCATTCAACAGCTTCCTGTCGAGCTTCGTGATGCTGTAAGTTTGTGTTTTTCTCTTCAGAAAAATGTTTTCTCTGGCATTTATGCTATACCGCTTGCGATTCGATAAATTTCTGTTTGGTTTTCAATCTGTTTTAAATTTCTGTGTGTGTGTGTGCGCGTATATTCGTTTTGTAGAAGTTCGTATTTTTGCTTAATTAGGAGGAATTTATATTCTGCTTCTCTTAATTGATCGGAATTGATATAATCTATTGTTATTCCTTTTGATTTATGTTAATTTTGTTGGATAGATGTGTTACTATTACTATTGTTTTAAATTTGTTTTTTTAACTTCCATTCAACGCTGCAGGTATGCATATTCTATTTGGTCCTTCGAGCACTTGACACTGTTGGTAAGCTCAGTTACAATCATCTAAATTTGTTTGTACTTTATGAATGCTTAGGAGATATGAAACTTAGAAAGCATTAGTTTTCATTTTTGTGCAAAATTTGGTGTGATTAATTTAGTAATTTAGTCTTCTATCTTTGAAAGAGTAGGTTGAATCGTTGATTCAATTCGTCATGCTTATCTTCTATTGCTTCTTGCGAGGAACAAAAGATGATGAGAGAGGGAATAATAACTTGTTGAAATTTGCTTATTAATTAAAAAGAGGAAAAGATGCAAGTTGTTCTTCCTTATCAAAAAAAAGAAGAAAAGAAGCAAGTCGTTCTTCTCATACTAGTTATATTAGTATTTGATATTTAGCTTATATGATACTGAGCTGCCTACCAGCTTCCTGTTGAACTCTTCTTGGTTATAAACAAGTTCTGACTAACTTTTATTGCTTAAATACTAGTATGAATTATCATATGCTACTTACTATTTCATTTCATTCTAGACATTCATAAGGTAGTTTTTAGGTTGTAATCTTAGCTGATTCAAGGGTTGTTGCAGTCATATAATGCTTATTTTTCATATTTGGATGGTCTTATTGTGGACAGAGGATGATACCAGCATACCAACCGATGTTAAAGTACCTATTCTGATCTCTTTTCATCAGCATGTTTATGATCGCGAATGGCACTTTGCATGTAAGTCTCTGAATGCAACTTGTTGATCTCCCTAAGTTCTCAATATCGCTTCTCTCTTATTATGAGCATGCTTTTGCAATTGAAGAATCCCAAGTTGGAAAGACTTTAACTACTTTTTAGAGGTTACTAAGGAGATTATTTTGAATAAGTCAGATGGAAACCGATGCAAAATATTTCACTGTCTACCCAAAAATGTTTTTCTTTTGCTGCACATATGCTGTAAGTTACCAATTATCCAAGAGTCACGTCCTCCACTGTTTTCTTGCACATACTGCACCAGTCACCAGCGGTCCATAATGTATTTCCCTGTTCTCAAGTTGTCGTCTGTGAAAACACATTTTGCAAAAGCCATAGCTTCCTCTTGAATTTCCTATTTACTACCATATTAGAGACACCGTCGACATGAGTCATTCAACACCAAACAATTCATAATCCTTGAGATCCTGTTGAAAGAAGCATAGTTACTGAATTATATATGTTGCAGCACACCCTCTCATGTGTGGGTTTGATTCTTTTTCATGGGCCAAACACATGGAAATTTATTTTGCTTTTCTTTTTAGGCGTCTGTGAGATTTGAAATAGGGTCTCTTAAATCTCTAATATCATGTTGGTCTTGTCTAAAAACTTAAATTGTTAGAGAGAGCACACTATTGATTACTTAATTAGATTATGTCTCATTCTCAATAACCTTTTGATTTTTAAAAAAAAATCCATACTTTAGGGGGGAGGGGTATAAAACTAAAGACCCTATCATTACTAGCTCATCATCTGTATGCTCATGGCAGGTCGTTGTGATTTGTATTGCTAGTTATACTGTATACACCTGTTGGTTCATGTATAAACATGGAGGAGCTTTCACATCTAAGGGATGGCCAGCACTAGAACATTGAGCTGAATAAGATAATATGTGAAGTCCTAGGACATTCTAGTGGGTCCTCTAATCTAATTTTTCATTTGCTTTGGGTAAATAACTTATGTTGATTTTATTTCTTTCGATATACAAATAGTAGGATGCCGATAGGGAAATGAGCTTCAAAATCTATGTTTTAACCCTGGAATGGTTTCCGCATTATTAGTGGTTGTAATTGGCTCTCTTGTCAATTTTCTCCTGGAAATGTCTTGACATGTTGGCCCAATGGGTGAACCTGACTCAAAGGTAGGATGCTAAGGGGAAGGGAGCAATCTAGGAATCTTCTGAAATTCATATTACTTGTTTATACTGCAGTTTCTTACACTAAATAGAAGTTCTTTTTATCTTTCATTATTTATATTGTAGTTTCTTTTTCTTACTCTAATCTTTTGAAATGCACATTGCCCTCCCTACAAAGACATTCTGTCTAGGGTGGACCATGATCATTTTTTCCTGAACAACTTGAAGCATTATAGACTGTTCCCTAATCCCAATTTTAACATGTTAGGTGGTACGAAGGAGTACAAGGTTCTCATGGACCAGTTCCATCATGTTTCGACTGCTTTTTTGGAACTTGGTAAACTGTGAGTTCTTACCCAGCTTTTGTGTTCTTCTGATACTAAGATTTTGCTCAATTGAGAGGTTACAATCAGCATATTTTGTAAAGACACAGTTTTTTCCCCAAGAAATCCGTCTAGGGCCACCCTTAGGACCAACAACAACATTCAGAACTCGGGATAATGGGCGCTCTCTTCTGACCTTAAATTTTGGTATAAAGTAATAGTTAAATCAGAAATCGATCGAGTGTTCTTATGATGACAATTTAGAAGCCTTTTATACTTGGAAACTTGTAAAGAGTTTCATGGAATAGCGAGCGTGAAGCTTTCTATCAGGGATTTTAGGATATCATTTTGCATGAAATAGATCACTGGACAGGGTTCTTGCTGTTAGAACTAGAGACTTTCTTGGGTTTTATTTTCTCATTCAAATAATTGCTTTGTGCGATTTTCCTGTTTGTGATGATTATTCCCTGGCAATCCATGTCAAATAACGACAAGTCTCACATCAATACAAGTCAATATTCAGACACACAATAAATATAATGTAGCAGTATGTCCTCCAGAATTTAAGCTCTTTTGCAAGGCTTGGAGAATTCCAAACTCAACACTCAATCCACGTGACCTAATGTGAATCAGAAATGTTACTTATGAGTGGTGCAGTTTCCTCTGCCCTCCTCAACCCTAAAATCATATTACTTATGAAACAAAAAATGTGAACTCAGATTGTAGTCTGAATTTCAAAACGTATAAACTCTGCGGGATTACACTGGGTCTGATATCTCCAGACTTCTCCACTTGTGGGATAACATTGGGTATGTTGTACTTCTGGGTTCCTTTTGTATGAGTAGTAGGTTATAATGAAGATTATGTTCTTATATCTGTGCAGTTATCAGCAGGCAATTGAGGACATTACCATGAGGATGGGTGCAGGAATGGCAAAATTTATATGCAAGGAGGTACGCAAGATATACCAAAAAGAACAAGATCAAATTTTCTGATACTCACAATTTGCAATTTATACTTGATTGCTTTTTTCGTTTGTATGAATTGGCTAGAATCTCAAGTTTCCCTTTTCATGCAATTCCTCGTTTTCAAGACATTGGATTATTCCTCCTCCTCAAAAGTATAAACCATGGTCTCTGCTTCAGTACATTGTGATTGGCGTGGTTACTAGTATTAATGCTATTTGAGATTAGGTGTCCTTTTCACCCATATATTCCTTGGCTATTTTACTGGAAAATTTTTTTCTATGAATTTAAGCATTTTTAGCATGTATGAATACTATGATATTTGTTAAATTATTGTCTCAGTCTTTGTTTGTTAAGCAAAACATGGCTATTAACAATAAAAAACAAGTACATGTTATTTGGTTGACTAGCGCTAAATCTTGTTAGGTTTTGATAGGTAATTTAAACCTTTAAGCGCGCCTAATGTATAGCTACTTTACCGAGTTAATAATTTTTTGCTCCAAGCTACATTTCTAGAATGCTCTTCAATCCCTGCATATTTCAGCTTCAATAAATCTCTTCCTGCAGGTGGAAACAACTGATGATTATGACGAATACTGTCACTATGTAGCTGGGCTTGTTGGGCTAGGATTGTCAAAACTGTTCCACGCCTCTGGGACAGAAGATCTGGCTTCAGATTCTCTCTCCAACTCCATGGGTTTATTTCTTCAGGTTTGGACCTTAACATGTGTGGCAGGCACAACTGTCGCTTGTTGAGATTCTTCTTTGTTGAGGGCACTAATACAAACATATTTGCTATATTTTGCAGAAAACAAACATTATCAGAGATTATTTGGAAGATATAAATGAAGTACCCAAGTGCCGTATGTTCTGGCCCCGTGAGATTTGGAGTAAATATGTTAACAAACTTGAGGTTTGAGTTCCTCATCTCCCTGGTCTTGTATGAATTTCTCATTTTGTTTTCCGCTGACATCATAGGTATCGAATTAACTTGAGTGCACGGTAGCAAGTGCTGTTGTTTGGTCCAAGTCCAAAGATGGGTTTCATTTTATAATTTAATTGACATCTCTGTTTATTTCCCACAGGACTTAAAGTACGAGGAGAACTCGGTTAAGGCAGTGCAATGTCTCAATGACATGGTCACCAATGCTTTGTCACATGTAGAAGATTGTTTGACTTACATGTTCAATTTGCATGATCCTGCCATCTTTCGATTCTGTGCCATTCCACAGGTATCCTCTTGGTTATTTTCTAGGCTGTCTACTTCCAATTTATCTATCAAGCTAAAAACTTCCTACATGAAGACATTTCTTCTACCACAGTTGATAATTCCTTTTTTAACTTTTTGGACTTCCAGTTGTTCTTCCCATCTATTCATTTTTTGAAGAACTGTTCCTTATGATGGAACTTTATGTTCTGTGTTTGGGGAAGTGCTGATTTGACAGAGTTGCGAATTTGGTACTTCCATATTATCATGTTGCCATGATTGATATTGATGCTTGGTTAATTGGCCATGGAGTTAAGTGTGGTGAATGAATAGATGGTGTACAATTCCCTTTAGCGATCAAAAAAGAAAATAGATTGTGCACATTTCTTTAAATATGAACTTGTAGGCTGGGAAGAAGAATTCTTTTTACTGTTTTTGTTCCATTTGCATTTTACAGCGTCCAGAAACATTTTTGTTACACTAGTAATTTGCTAAGCATCCTTCTTTACCACACTTTTGCGTTGTTGTGTTGTCTAATGGTATCAGGTCATGGCAATTGGGACATTAGCTATGTGCTACGACAACATTGAAGTCTTCAGAGGAGTGGTAAAAATGAGGCGTGGTAAGAAATATTTTTGACAACATGCATTTCTTGTGACTTCATACCCGATTGGATTGACTCCTTGAAGTTCGGCCATTTTGTTTTTGATTCCCATCCTTCTGACAATAGCAATATTGTCATATGCAAAATGACTTTCTTCCTCTAGTATTCATCATGTAATTGTGGGGTTTAATCTTAAACACTGTCTACTGTATATTCATTGGTTTTATAGGATCTAACTTCCTCGCCTTATGGTCATTCTTTCAGATCTTTCCACAGCTTCCTATATGGCTATATCTATGTATTATTCATGCATCTATATGTTCTACTACATTTGCAGATTGAAATTTTTTATAATAGATTTTGTGTTTTTTGAATATTATTGTGGCTTCAGTTTTTAATATATCTATGCTTGTTCGGCTTCTTAATATATCCGTCATACCCATCATAATTACTAACTTTTGGTTTCTTCTTTCTAGGTCTTACTGCTAAGGTCATTGACCGGACCAAGACTATGGCAGACGTATATGGTGCTTTTTTTGACTTTTCTTGTATGCTGAAATCCAAGGTGTGGAACTTCTTTAATTCTGTATCATACGTAATTACCCAGTTGTAATGTGATAATGTTGAATTTGTTGGGTCATATTGAGGATTACGCCTTCCTTTTTGCTCAATGCTAACAATCCATGTCTTGTCTTGGAAGAAGTATATGCGCAGTGTGCCTTTGTGGCTCTTAGTGTTTATCTGGACCCTTGCATCATGCTACGAGAAACAAATGCCTGTCACTCCGTAGATTTAGAAGTCCTTTTCCAGAAATACTTATTGTTGTTTGCAAATTAGTTATCCCAGTAAACTCTCTCTCTCTCTCTCTCTCTTTTATGTACAACAGTGTAGTTCAAGAATAGAACAAATTAGTGCACTTCTAAATGTAACATGCGCGTATTATAATACTGATATCTCTTAGCAATTGAACTGATACATCTTCATCTATTTGAACTGGTGGTACAAAATTGGTGGAGCTTTTGCTCAATGGCCAATAGTAATGGGATTTCATTCTGTCTGCTATCTGTGTTCTTTTTTTTTTTATATATATCAAAGTTCCCTTTCTTCATGTAAAGACTTGCCACTAAAGCTGCCTTATTATTGTTTTAGGTTAATAATAACGATCCAAATGCAACAAAAACTTTGAAGAGGCTTGACGCCATCCTGAAAACTTGCAGAGACTCGGGAACCTTGAACAAAAGGTTTTTACATATCCTAGTTGCTTTCATCTTCACAATTCTGTGAATATCAACTAATGCATGTACCTATCTACAGGAAATCTTACATAATCAGGAGCGAGCCTAATTACAGTCCAGTTCTGGTAAGTGTTCAATGCTCTGATTGTTTATTAATGCTTTAGATACATAATTAGATGTTTTCTTATTCTCTCAAATTCACTGCAGATTGTTGTCATCTTCATCATACTGGCTATTATTCTTGCACAACTTTCTGGCAGCCGGTCTTAGACCATTTGTAAGTATCTAATCATGAGATACTTGAGTAGCATGCCAACTATTTAGATGCATGCCTGGGTAGTTCAGAAATATACCCTATGCACCTAAGCGTTTGACTTGATGTCTAATGAGATAAGCATGTGTATCATTATATGACCTTTTTTTTAAATCTAGCCTTAAAACAATAATAAGCACAGTAATCTTCCAAATTATGATTTGTATTCTCTCTTTTCTTTTCTTTCTATTACCTGCTATTTAAGATTGCATTGTTTTTTTGAATAAACACAATCTTTTCCTCCCAACTCAACCCAATTCTTTTTTTAAAAAAAACAGCACTTTCCTCCTATCCTTGAACGTATTTGACAACTAATTTTGGTTATGTCATTCTTCTGACATCACAGATTTCCAATTCTAAGTGAAAGAACAAATTATAGAAAATGTGTATCAATTTAAGGAAAACTATGTTAAGAGTCAACGTAGAGACATGGAAATTTTATCCCTTTCAGTTTTATGGTGGAGAGTGTTAACCCAGATTTATTTGTCCTCATTTGTAGATTGGTCTACAAAAATGAAGTATGGCCAAGGAAGACAGCACAAACTGTTGGCCAATTATGTACTGCTAATTGTTATGTTTGTATTACCATGTTCATTAAGTTAATAGTTGCATCTTCAACCAGACTAGAGCCTATTTATGGCAGTTAGGTGGGTATGTATTTGTTTGCAAGCTAGGAAAGCAAACTCCAAGTGTTGTAGAGACGTTTTTCCGTAATGCACATTTCATTTTAATACTATGTCCAATTTTGTGGTAAATTGACGTGTTTACAGAAAGCCGTTGTATTCGGACCAACACATTTCAGAGGTTTCCCCACAACAGGAAGCAAATTGCAGTTAAGTGAAAATGAAATGAAGAGTGACGCGTCTCTTAGTGGGTGCATATCCCTTTAAGAGACTATAAGCTCTACAAAAATATTTTTGTGAGTACAAGCAACGAAAATACTTTTACTTGAAGCGCAACTAAAATGTGAAGAAAACAATTCATATTTGTATTACTTGAGGATCCTGGTCCTTGTCTTCATCTGCAGTCAGCACATGATAATTTTCCATCTCTAATAAAGAGGATGTGGCCTAGTGGTTAATAAAGTGGAAATATGATTGAGATTTCAAATTTGAAAAAAACACCATGTGATTACTTCGTATCTGTCTCCTAGCGATTATATTTAACCATGTTATTGGAGGGTAGCTAGTACTGGTGGAATACTGAAGTGTAGACAAGCTGACCCAACATAACTGTTATAGGAAAAATTCTAATCGTGCTTGGAAGTGAATTGAAGGGTTGAATTCTCTTATGGTTAGGCAACTAATAATTATCATCTCAAAAATCATTTTTCTTCATCAAAGAAACGACACTTTGAAATAATAATTGTTATTTTAATGTCACGAGAGAAATCAGCTCATGAATTGAATATACTAGGACCTAATCAAACTACAGATACGCCAGCTTAGGTTTTCCCTGTTCTTTACAGCCTTATCCTGGCCATCACTCTCCTCTGCTTTTCCGAATAAGAGTTGTTGATTATGGAATTCCAGTAGGTTAAATGTGTTGTGGAGCCATCACCCATGTTCTGGCCTTGTGGAGTGTGTATCAACCTGGCTACATTAAAAAAAAAAAAAAAAGCTTATTTTTTAGTGTGTTGTGGCCAGACTTTGCAGTTAGAAATGTATTGATACAGAATTCTTCAATGTTATCAAGGAGCTATCTCTTATCTGCTAAAGGCAAAACACAATTATTTGCTCACATTCTCTGAAATCCAATACAAAAAAGGAACAAATTATAAGGAGTTGCGACTTGCGAGAGGAACAGATGTTACTAAGATAGCTATTGCTACAAAATTAATCACAACAATTGCAACATACAACAATAATCTCCAAGTCCTTAAAAAGAGAATAAGTGAGAATTTACCCACAAAATCGAATAAACCATCACGAAAAAGAAAAATGAAAAAAGATCCCTATAAGGAGTATTTAAGGGGGCAACATAAAGATGTTACAAAAAGGCAGCAACGATTGCAAGCAGCAGAAGATACAGAAGTCTGATGGCTCCTTCAGAATAAAAGAAATCCCTGCATTTCAGAAAACTTCGGCCACTTTGCTAGCTAGGACGCGATCCCTTCTTTCAATGTAACCAAAAGGGAACCATCCTGCTCTGCCCTTGCATTCACCTTCGGCCCAACCATTGTTGGAAACCTGCATAAACCAATGGAACACACTGGCTAGTTATCTATAAGAGATTTGGACAAAAACCAACCATTTGAAAAATATACACTGCTGCAGTTGACAGAGAGAATTCTAGCAGAACACAGATGTTACAGCACAGCCAACTCCGAGATAGAATATCACTCTCTCAAACATCATGAAATTCTAGAAGTCTATTGGCCGTAGAGGTTGCCAATATGCAAAATATCAGTTCAGATCAGTAGGAGTCGAATCACAAGCTGAGGATATTCAGTAAAACACCTGTAACTACTATATCAGTGCCACCTAAAAACTTCCAGAAAGTTTTAGTAAATGCATCATACTGTCCTTTAGTTTAAAGTCATTTCTCAAGTTTTCTCAAGTTTAGATGAGAAATACCATAAAATCATGACACCACCATGCAGAAGTGAATTTCGAGCAGAGCAAAATAAACCAACAAACCTTGCGAATAACGATATATTCTCCAACAGACAAATTAAGCTCCACATCAGATTCAGCTTGATATGGGTACATGACCTGTTACCAACCAAGAAAGAAGTTATTGAGCACTCTACGAGTTTGGTAGATTTATTTCATCTACTTGAAATTTCAAAATACTCACTTCTCCGAGAAAGTAACCCATATTATCAGTTGATCCATTCTGTACAGGTGAAGTAGAGACACCATTTACTTCTTCATATGAGGGAGGTGGAGGCATAGTATCCACGGGAGGAGCAGGAGCAGGAGCAGGAGCAGGAGCTGCTTCAATACGCTGGCGCTCTGATAACATCTGAATCATAAAACAAATTACCCTTAGTTGCTCAGTAAAGTGGGAAAATAAGTAGGAGTCCATCATATTCAGAAACTTTTTAAACAAATCACACGTACCTCAGCTTCTAGCTGATCAAGAATCTGAAGGATTCTCTGATGGTATGACCGTTCTGATTCAACCTAATCACAAAGATGAAATGGCATTTATAATAATCAAACTTACTTTACGTGGTGTCTTTTAACAGCACATAGCTCCAGGAGGATGGTTACCATGGCAATCAATCGTTGGAGAGTCAGTCTTTGCTGTTGAGCTTCAACAGCAGCCATAGCTGCAGCGGCTTCTTTTCCTAATGTATTTGTGTTTGACTTCAAGTCGTCTAGCTTCGTTTCAGCTGCTTCCAGTTTGTATGCCATGTCAGGATGACCTGTTCCTTCTCTCAATTTAGCTTGTCGTCTGGATACTTCAACAGCCTATCTAGGTTAGTCAGAAAAGAGAACTGGCATCTAGCAAGTGCAATTAACTGCTCCAACAATTTTATTTTCATCAAAGTAACTTAAAACAACACATTACATTATGAGTGTGTTTGGTATGAAGGAAAACATTTTCTGGAAAATGTTTTCCAATTTTCCCATGTTTGGTTGGGACAAAAGTTTTGGAAAATGTTTTCCAAATCAACTCATTTTCCTCAAAATTAAGGAAAATGACTTCCTTTCAAAATTAAGGAAAACATTTTCCAAAACTCTCCTCAAATTTCAAATTACATTTTTTTTTGGAAAAACATCATTTTAACAACATATTTTCAATTCAAAATTTTATTTTTTTACCCGATTCCTGAACCACCCCACCCCACCCCAACCTCAACCCTTCCCCAAAAAATTAATTTTGTTTTTTAAAAATATTTTCAACTTCAAAAATTTATTTTTGAACTCCTAACCCCCCCTCCCCCACCCCCAAAAAAAATTAGTTTTGTTTTTTAAAAATACTATCAACTTCAAATTTTTATTTTTTCACACCTACCCCCTACCCCCTACCCCCGCTCCCACCCATTACCCCCACCCCCACCCCAAAAAAATAACAACTTTGATTTAAAAAAATATTTTCAATTTCATAAATTATTTTTTACTCTAGTAAAAATAAAAGATGTCTCTCAAAAACATTTTTCATTCATAAATCAAACACTAAAAATCATTTTTGGAAAATATTTTCTACTCACCAACCAAACATGAGAAAATAAGTCCAAAATCTACTTGTTTTCCAGAAAAACATTTTCTAGGAAAACATTTTCTAGGAAAACATTTTCCATGGAAAACATTTTCCTCCATACCAAACACACCCTATGTGTAAGAATAAATTGCCACATAAATTGTTTTGAAGTCCTGCCTTACAATTTTAAACAGTGAAGCAACTAAGTACCTGTGCTTCTGCCTCTTGCCGCATTCTGTCATATCTTTGAGCTAGATGTCGAGCATCTTCCAATGGGGCTCCCATCACCATGGCCCTTAATGGTTCTGCAACCTGGAAAGACAAAATCAACAGTCAAGTATCCTTGAAACAGATTGGCATGCCGGACAGAGAACAATTGAAGGGTCTTCAGCCACAAGTCCTACACGGTTAGACCAAAATGAAGTGTGACTTTCTGAACTTCAACATAAGTGAAGAAAAGGGTACTCTCTGATCTAAAACAAATAAATAACATTTTCTAGAGCTCATCAAATCTTGGCTGATACAAATACAACATAGGGAAACAAAATCATCAATTGATTGATGCAGCATGATTTTGGAACCTTAAAGAACATTGTTATCTAGAGAAACATATAAATCCACTTCATCACTGATCTAATGGGACAAAATCCAACCCCCTTTTATTTGAATTACCCAAAGAACTTCAAGTACGACCAAGGTCAATCTCAAGAACCTACAGCCTTCCACTTGACTTCATTTATTGTAATGAGGCTTAATTTGGCACAAAACAAAAGCTTTAAACACGTCCCAGGTTCATGGAAGACTAAAAAGAGATACCACATGACAATCAGATGATATAAATAAGACATCTCCAGCTTGGATTGTGATGTGCAAGGAATATAATGTATACCATTCTCCAAGTTTCCACTAGTCCTTCGTTCATTATATTTGACAGAGTGCTCGGCATTTTAAAGAAACTGACATTTTCTAAAAATCAAAAAAGAACCTAGTATGAATTTGCTCATATAGCTTGGTCCCAAGCCTGGATAAAGAGAGGGATTGTGTTATGCTTCCATGTAGCATAAAACCTGTCAATTTACAATAAACTCTCACAAAACATAGAACGTTTAATAAAAAACTACAACTATAATTCCCTTGGAAAATCACGCCATGACCAAAACAATAGATGGCTTAGCAGAAAAAATGGTCCCCAACAACAAAAAGGTTGTTACAGTACAAGAAGTACTGGTCCAAAATGATTCTGTGCCTTATTTGATGCCTGGATTAGAAGAAAAAAGGAAGCACTTAAAAAGAGCGATATACACATGCACAAAACATAGAAAGGTCCCACAAGACAAGATGAATTTTAGAAGTACAAAGTATTGTTGGAGCCAATTCATTTCAATTTCCACCTAATACCAGAGATGAACCACAAAAAATATGCATCCAAAATAAGAATTAGATAGATCTACTTGTTCCAGGGAGTGACATTATATATAATTGAGAAGGTTATAAAAATGAGACTATCTCATTAACCTGTGTTCCAAGGGCTTTCAATAGATTCCCTCGCTCCTTCTCCATCTGAGCACGAGCACGTGAAAAACCTAATGCAGCTTTTGACAATGTAGTACCACTTGTACATGTATTTTCAGCGCCATATTTCCTACTATCTTCTGACAGTTTAGTTCCTGCTGGAGAGAAGCCCATGGTGGTCAACAGATATATAAGCTTAGCTTTTGGCCTTAAGAAAACAATCATTAGGAAGAGATCAGAAAATGACCTATTTCAACTTGTTTAGACCCAGTAACAATATAGCCTTCAACACCACGGACAATATCCCTTTGAAAATGCTGCATTTCAGAAGATGACAAATGTATTCTTATTCAAGCTTTAGCTCAAAGATTCTGTATATGTATCTCCAGTTAGAAAGGAGAAGAAATACAACTAGGAAAGAAAGAAGCGGTCTGTATAGGAACAAAAACTAATTATTTTTGTAGGTGCAAGTATGAAATTAAGAAAATATCTAGTTTTCCTTAGAAAGCAAATATTTAAAATTAGAACAAAAAGAACTTAGATTAGGGCAGAAATGGAATTTGGAGGATTTGCATAACCAATCCCAACTCACTATGAATTGAGAAGTAATTGACTGGTTGATTAATTCAAAGTAATGCAACTAAAGCACTACAAGTATGTCTGTATGTGGCATAGTTCATCTACAATAAGATTCTATAAATGAGAATATTCAAAACTCTGATTATGTAAAACTACAATCAAACAGATATACCATGCAGCAGCAGATAAAATGTGAGATTAATTAAGAGATTACATCAACTAATATGCAAGTGAGAATCAACTTCCTAATCTCAATGTGAAGGCCTCCTACAAATCAGGGGGGGAAAGGGAATATTATCAGCTAACAAGAGCAACCTTTGCAGCACGAGTGGATATGTAAAGCCTTTCGAGCTTATGATGCTGCTGCATCTCAGCTTCATCAGTCACAAGATCTGAACCATATCCCCCTGCCCCAAACTGCTTGAGGACAGCCTGAAAGGAGAGAAGTGAAGAACATATTAAGGACTTTCAATAACAGTGCTTTGATCAATTGCAACAACTAAATACCAGAACTATTCATTAAAAAGAAAAGCCTAAAGAGCAGTATTGAACCAGATATAGATGATTGGAGCCACAAACATGAGGTCAAAGCTAAAGCTGGACAAGCTAACCTGGATCAAGAAACTATAAATGAAGGAGCTTGATAGAGGGCTTAATAAATATTGTGATGGAAATCATGGGCCGCAAAATAGATATAATCATAATGTAAGTAAGACTTTGAACTCAATCTTCCAGGAGACTAACTGACCTCCTAAAACATTACTTCTCGAACATTAATTTCCTAAGCTATACTATGAAACAAGAAAATATAACTCAATCGACTACAGTTTGCAATATTTGGACAAGAAAAATCACTTCATAAATAAATTGAAGAGCATTCAGAAATTAGTGCAAGATTGTTTACAAGAATTTGAGTGCCACACACCCGAACTAAAATATGACAAAGGGCTTCAGGTTTGACATTTTCAATATCTAATATCTCAAAAGACTGAACAAAATTATAAGAAAGTCCAAGTGTTATACTAAATAAAGAGTGCCTAAGGCAAGTCATAAGAATTTCATAGTGTAGACATTTCAGAACAAACAATGCATTCTCATCTTCGTAGATGATGAGTTTATCCCCTCAAAGCATCCAAAATTCCTAGATTATCAGGCCTAGCAAAAAGCATAATTGATGATGAGTTTATCCCCTCTAAGCATCCAAAATTCCTAGATTATCAGGCCTAGCAAAAAGCATAATTGCCCAAAATCAGGGAAATTTAGTACTCGTCCCATTATTTTCTCTTTGATTATTTTAACAGTATTTTTCCTTGAGCCGAGGATTTATCAGAACCAGTCTCTCTACCTCTGCGGAAGTGGTAAGGCCTACCTACACTCTACCCTCCCAAAGTGGAATTACACCGGGTATGTTTATGTATATGTTAACAATACATCAAAACAAATTTAAACTTTACCAGCATCAGTCCACAATAGGATATATAACACAAAACCGTCTATAGCTGGGCATTACTAAGATATGATACTACTTTAACAGTGATAGAAAATTAGTATTTTACATCTACTTAAAATCAATCAAAATAAATTTCACACAAAATTAAAATTACCAAACACTAGATATGTAAAATCTACGGATGGACGTGAATGAACAAGGAAAAAAGGATATTCAAAAACTGAGCTAGAATACACCAGAACAAGGCACGATTCTCACAGATCAATGCAATCACTGAACAATTACACGATAAAATTGATACAATTAGCTTACAACGGATCAATACATATACTACAGAAACATCAAAAACCCACAGAATTTACGAATTACAGAGTAACAATATGCTTATATGTAGAGAGAGGAAACCGATCGTACTTGCTGTTGGCGAGCGACCTGTTCCCTGAGCCTTGTAGCTTGCTTTCGGATCGCTTCCATTGACGAACCAAGTGAGGACCTTCAAAATTTGTAGCGATTCAGAGAGATTTGAGATTGTGCGATTAGGGCCGATTCGTCGGAGCGTGATATTCCCTCACAGACGGCCAATTTTTCGAAATGAGAAAATTAAATTCGAATGGGGCTGTTTCGGAAAATAGGGAAATATCACTTGAACAAGTTCTGTAAATTGCACTATTTTCCCTGAGGTTTTTGAAATTTAACAAGTACCCCTCCTTGTTATTTTTATTTTATAACCTATTTGATAGGGGTAATAAATGTGCGAGTGGGTTGAAATTTAAAATATTTAAAAAGGAAACTTACATAAATATATTATAATTAAAAAATATTTACCATTTATAGCAGTAATATTTCTTTTTTAATTAATCACTTTTAATTCATTTATAATACAAATTTAATTCATATTGCAAAGAATGATTTTTTATTCATATATAATACAATTTTTAATAATAGATAATTCATTTAACATACATTTTAATACACTTATAATACAATGTATCAAATTTTTACCAAACAAACAGAATATATTTTAAAATTCATATATAATTCATATATATTGCATACATAATTCACTTTTAATACATATTGCAGATTTAACATAGTATTGCTACAAATGGTAATAAATAAAAAGTATTGCTAAAATCAGTAATTATTTATCAAAATGTACCAATTTATGTAATTTTTCCTATTTAAAATGAGTTGAATAGAAATTGGGTTGGGTCTTGACCCGCTCAAGTTTACTTTGATCTTAAATGAGTTGGGCTCAAATGGGCTAAAAAATCGGTTGGGTCTTGACTCGCTCAATTTGACCCGATTAATCTCAATAATTTAACATATTGATATTTAACCTTTATAATCACAATTTGAGTTTCCACTCAAGAATTTTTTGTTAAAAAAATAACAAATGGATAGATAAATCCTAAAAGATGTTAAATACATTAGATAATAATTCATACCTTCAATATAGCAACATATCTTAATAAAAAGTTTAAAACGGGTTGAAATTGGAGATTGTATTGGGCTCAATTAAAAATTTTCTTCAAATGGATTAAGCTTGAATGGGTTGAGATTGAATAAGAAATATTCCTCAAGCAATATATATATTTTTCAACATGCCATAAAAATTGTATAAATATAATATTTTTGAAATGTATGATCTTAAGTATGTTACAACATCTGCATTGTTATAAAAGCTTATAGCTAGTGAGTGGAGTGGAAAGTAAGTTGATTTTTTAAATTTTTTTTATAAAAAATGAGAAAGTTATCGTTTGTGGAGCAAATAATTGCTTAAAATAAAGACAATTAAGGTCGTATGTAGTATGTATATATTAATAATACAGATTAACTCGCTTAGTAAAAAAGATACCAATTCCACCAATCAAGTGTCAAAAAAACGAGAGAGAAAAATCAAATATGAATAAAAAATAAGCAAATCTCGTTCAATCGATTGATACGATCTTAAAAGCACAAGTAACTTATTTTATTCTTTCGATTTATTTGGACTTAACTATATTTAAATCACAAAAATTGTTAGAGCACTGTTATTATTTAAAGGGCTCTGCTCATATATAAAAAGTGTCATGATCATTGAATGGTTACATGCAATAGCTAGAGGAATATTACTCATTTGTTCAGGTGGAATATTGATTTTTCTAAAATAGTTGTCAATAATGTTGCTGGCTTGCTGGTTGATAACATTTGTTGTAATCGCAACGAGATGTCTTTAGGATATGATTTTGTTGTGATATTTGTCTAGTATGTTCAATTCGTTTCAAGGTGAAAAAATAATAATTTGACAAAGAAGACGATCAACTCATAACAAATAAATCATGTTTTCGTACTATGAAAAGATCAATAAAAGGTTAGACATATAGCCTTATTTAAACTAGTGTTTGGCTATAAACTTTCAAATATTATTTGGATGAAATTTTGGGTGAAATTTTACCATGTGTTTATGAAATATATTTCACCTTTTTAAGAAATATAATTTATATTCATAAGTTTTAAAAACTATCAAAGCTAACCATATATTTGTATTACATAGCACATGATTTTGTTACCCGAAGCCGATTGTTATCTTTCCATCAAATCATATCATCACTTTCATATTTATTGAATACTCCATCACTATTTTGATGTTCACGTAAAAAATTATGTAAAGCAACTACTATATAGGTGTTCTTGTAAAAATAAATATGGTGTAGAATTCGAATTAGTACAAGTTTTCAAATAATGAAACTCGACTCAAACACGATTTTTTTCTAATATTTAAAATTTTGGATTTGCCAAAAATATTTGTTAAATAATGACAAATTTTATGGACAAATAATATTTACTAATTTTTTTTCCAAATTTTATTTGAGAAATCTATAAACGGGCCTAACAAACTTCTTGGATGGAATTTATTCCAAACCCAACTCACCCAAAATGGGCTGACTTGATATGTTACACTTACATGGACTGAATTTGATACTCTTTAAGTCATGGAGCCATGTTTTTCCTTTTTGGATGAATTATAATTTAGAACGATAGGTTAATTCCTAAGAATAATTACATTTGCTATCTAGACATACAAAAATACATATACTATTTTTGTATCGAAAGTGAAATATTTCTACGATACGCCATTTATTAATATACAAAAAATATATATTTATTAGCTATTATTTTAATGTGAGGCTATTTATGCCAATTCTTCACTTTTTCTTCTTCTTCTTCTATATTTAGGGCCTATAAGCATGGGTTGTGACGACCCACCAATTCATTCAAGAAGGCACATATTGCTTTTACACGATAAATTTAAGTTTTATACAATTACAATACATGAATAATTCATTTCATATTAAAAGTCAAAAATATCGCTATTAATTTTGAGCATGAAGTAATTAAGTTAAAAGAAGATTTATGGATTAAAAGTTCATTTATGAGATTAATATCTTTAAATTTTCAACTCAATTGAAAAACAACTCCAAATTTAATCTGAAATATCTTAATTTTACCCTATGTATTATATTATTTGATTGTTTATATTTTTACACACTAAAAATATTGAAGCTCAAATAAACCTATATATTAAATGCTTGGAGAAAAGTCCAAGTTCAAAATATTTTCAATAATTATTTTTAGAAAAACATCATTTTGAATCCGTTACCTTGGTTATATCTCTACTTAGAGTCGGAGACAAATATGAGAAAGTTTAGTTAACAACAAAAATATAAAAGATCCAAACATGCAACATAAGATAAATTAATAAGTTATTGCATATAATAGATGGCCGACACAAACGATGAGTCTAAAAATCACACTTTTTTCTAGTGATAATAGTTTAATAAAGTCCCATCTTACTAAAACTGTAATTATTTAAAGTGAAAATACAAATTAAGTCCCACTTAGAAATTTAAATAAGAAATATATGCTACATATAATAGTGGAGTTGTAGTTATAAATTGGAAAAATTACGTGGATAAGCAAATTTATACCATTTAATTACTTATCATAGCTACAGTTGCTATAATTACCACTCGTGACTAACATTATACATTAATTACATGGGCTGGCTTCGAGTTTGTATAATTAGTCATGTTTGTATATGTATAATTCGCCAGGATATACAGATAAATATGTATAATATATAATTTTTAGCCTATATACATACACAATTCACCTCTTTTCACTCTCTGCCCTCTATCGCTCGCCTCTCTCCTCCCTTTCTCAATCTCGCTCGCCTCTCTCCTCCCTCTCCCAATCTCACTTGTCATTTATACAAATGTATATGAATAATACAAAGTTATATACAATTTACCTCTCTCCCACTCTATGCCCTCTCTCTCCTACCTCTCTCCTACCTCTCTCGATCTCGTTCGCCTCTCTCTTCTCTCTCTCCCAGTCTCGCTCTCCTCCCTCTCCCAATCTCTCTTGCCATATATACAATTGCATATGTGTAATATACAAGTATCTAACCAATATACATATACAATTCACCTTTCTCCCACTCTTTTCCCCCTCTCTCTCTCCTCTCCTCTCTCCTCTCTCTCCCAGTCTCGCTCGCCTCTCTCCTCCATATAACATGTAGCTATAAATTGTAATTATCAAACTATAGCTATGAAGAGTAATTAATTATTTTTAAGTGGCTGTATGTGAAAGTTTCCCTAATAAATTTGCGTTTATTTACAATGGTTGAATCTTAGATTATTAATGCCTTTTTAAAAAATTTAGTTGTTTAAAAAGAAAATCTCCCCACCCCGTAAAAGAAAAAGGATAACAATGATTCTTCAGTATTTCTATTAACTAGCGATAATTTAACTAATTTATTTATTTATATTACTATTTTTTTCTCTTTTGTTCCATATTATATTTTTTATATTTATTATTTAAGGATTAAAAATAATTATATCTTGATTTTTAAATGATAATTATTTATATTATAATAATTTAATAAGGACGATAAATAAAATAAGTTTAAGAATGTATATATATAAGCATATATATTACAGTTGACTTTCTAATTCTAGTACTATTATGAGAAGGATTGCATAGTGGAAGTGGAATGCCTGCCAAACACGAAAAAGGAAAAAAAGGAATAAAAACACTTATTTTTCATTTTCTTGTTATTGGATTCCTGATTACTCCTATCTTAGATGTGTACGATGTTAACATCAACCTAATCTTTTTTTCTTTTTATATTTTCAAAAAAGTATATATCATTTGGAATTTTTCATTTGTTTTAAGTTTTTTGCTAAAGTACCAGACTTCGCTGAAAAATTCCAAAAAAAAAAGAAGAAGAAAGAAAGTCATTAAATTCACAAATTAGCGAATATTCAAACACAAATTTATTGGGATTTTTATTTATGAAAACAAGTTTTTTTTTAAAAAGTTAATTCCTTGATAAAAGTAATCCACCACCCATCCTCATATTTTTGTGTTGAATGTATAAATATGGTTAGAAGATTAAAAAAAAAAATTAGTTGCATGTCGAATCCAAGAAAATAAATAATTTATTTTTGTAATTTTTATAGAAAAATATTCATCTTCGTATCGAACACATTATATATAGTCTATAGAATTGATTTTTAGAATAATATTTTGTATTTATTAACCGAATACAATAAAATAATTTTTAAAACTCATTTATCTTTTGAATAATATTTTTTGTCGCATCTAACACATGACCCATGAGCGAAGCTGCATGTGGTATCCCTTTGATGAAAATGATTAAAATAATTTTTTTAAATATATAGTAAATGTTGAACTCTTTTTCGTTAATTCATATGTTTTGCAATAATTAAATTTAAAATCTTTTTTATAAAATTTTTTATTACACCGCTAATTACAGATGACACAAACACTGTGTAATATTATCTTGTATCAGTATAGCAATTGCATAGAAGTATTATTTTAGAAGTATTATTTTTCTTGTTACACATGACATGGATTCCCCACTCCCCACCACTCAATAATTTTTTTTAATGCGTATCAACTGGGAGTATTTTGGCCAGCTGGTATTCATCAAATTGTGGACATGTGAGTTGTGACTAGCTAGTCAAATAAGGTTTGTTGATAATTAGGTAAAATTGATGTGAAAAATATGCGTACTAGTAGTTTTTTTTGACAACGTACGTAAGCACAATAGGTAACATGCACTTATTAAAAATCAATATTATATCTCAATTTCTAATAAGTCTTAAGGTTGAATATCGAAATGAATAATAATAATAACTTTTAAAAAATGGTAAATAATTTAAGTCAATCTTTTAATTAATCTATCAACTTTGCACAATTATGCAACATACCCTTCAACACCACGGGACAATATCCCTTTGAAAATGCTGCATTTCAGAAGATGACAAAGTATTCTTATTCAAGCTTTAGCTCAAAGATTCTGTCTATGTATCTCCAGTTAGAAAGGAGAAGAAATACAACTAGGAAAAAAGAAGCGGTCTGTATAGGAACAAAAACTAATTATTTTTGTAGGTGCAAGTATGAAATTAAGAAAATATCTAGTTTCCTTAGAAAGCAAATATTTAAAATTAGAACAAAAAGAACTTAGATTAGGCAGAAAGGAATTTTGAGGAGTTTGCATAACCAATCCCAATCACTATGAATTGAGAAGTAATTGACTGGTTGTTAATTTCAAAGTAATGCACTAAAGCACTAACAAGTATGTCTGTATGTGGCATAGTTCATCTACAATAAGATTCTATAAATAGAATATTCAAAACTCTGATTATGTAAAACTACAATCAAACAGATTACCATGCAGCACAGATAATGTGAGATTAATTAAGAGAACATCAACTAATATGCAAGTGAGAATCAACTTCTAATCTCAATGTAGGCCTCCTACAAATCAGGGGGGAAAGGGAATATTATCAGCTAACAAGAGCAACCTTTGCAGCACGAGTGGATAGTAAAGCCTTTCGAGCTTATGATGCTGCTGCATCTCAGCTTCATCAGTCACAAGCTGAACCATATCCCCCTGCCCAAACTGCTTGAGGACAGCCTGAAAGGAGAGAAGTGAAGAACATATTAAGGACTTCAATAACAGTGCTTTGATCAATTGCAACCAACTAAATACCAGAACTATTCATTAAAAAGAAAAGCCTAAAGAGCAGTTATGAACCAGATATAGATGATTTGGAGCCACAAACATGAGGTCAAAGCTAAAGCTGGACAACTAACTGATCAAGAAACTATAAATGAAGGAGCTTGATAGAGGGCTTAATAAATATTGTGATGGAATCATGGCCGCAAAATAGATATATCAATAATGTAAGTAAGACTTTGAACTCAATCTTCCAGGAGACTAACTGACCTCCAAAACATTACTTCTCGAACATTAATTTCCTAAGCTATACTATGAAACAAGAAAATATAACTCACGACTACAGTTTGCAATTTGGACAAGAAAAATCACTTCATAAATAAATTGAGAGCATTCAGAAATTAGTGCAAGATTGTTTACAAGAATTTGAGTGCCACACACCCGAACTAAATATATGACAAAAGGCTTCAGGTTTGACATTTTCAATATCTAATATCTCAAAAGACTGAACAAATTATAGAGAAGTCCAAGTGTTAACTACTAAAGAGTGCCTAAGGCAAGTCATAAGAATTTCATAGTGTAGACATTTCAGAACAAACAATGCATTCTCATCTTCGTAGATATGAGTTTATCCCTCAAGCATCCAAAATTCCTAGATTATCAGGCCTAGCAAAAAGCATAATGATGATGAGTTTATCCCTCTAAGCATCCAAAATTCCTAGATTATCAGGCCTAGCAAAAAGCATAATTGCCCAAAATCAGGGAAATTTAGTACCTCGTCCATTATTTTCTCTTTGATTATTTTAACAGTATTTTCCGAGCCGAGGATTTTATCAGAACAAGTCTCTCTACCTCTGCGGAAGTGTAAGGCTACCTACACTCTACCCTCCCAAAGTGGAATTACACCGGTATGTTTATGTATTGTTAACAATCACATCAAAACAAATTTAAACTTTACCAGCATCAGTCCACAATAGGAATTATACACAAAACCGTCTATAGCTGGGCATTACTAAGATATGATACTACTTAACAGTGATAGAAAATTAGTATTTACATCTACTTAAAATCAATCAAATAAATTTCACAAAATTAAAATTACAAACAAGATATGTAAAATCTACGGATGGACGTGAATGAACAAGGAAAAAAGGATATTCAAAACTGAGCTAGAAATACCCAGAACAAGGCACGATTCTCACAGATCAATGCAATCACTGAACATTACACGATAAAATTGATACAATTAGCTTACACACGGATCAAACATATACTACAGAAACATCAAAAACCCACAGAATTACGAATTACAGAGTACAATATGCTTAATATGTAGAGAGAGGAAACCGATCGTACTGCTGTGGCGAGCGACTGTTCCCTGACGCTTTGTAGCTTGCTTTCGGATCGCTTCCATTGACGAACCAGTGAGGACCTCTAAAGTTTGTAGCGATTCAAGAGAGATTGAGATTGTGCGATTAGGGCCGATTCGTCGGAGCGTGATATTCCCTTCACAGACAGCCATTTTTCGAAATGAGAAAAATAAATTCGAATGGGGCTTTTGGAAAATAGGGAAAATATCACTTGAACAAGTTCGTGTAATTGCACTATTTTTCCCTGAGGTTTTTGAAATTAACGAAGTACCCTCCTGTTAATTTTTATATTTAAACGCTATTTGATAGGTGGTAATAAATGTGCTTCGGTGGGTTGTGAAATCTTTTTTATAAAAATATTTAAAAAGGAAACTACTATTTTAAATTACGGTACATCATACAATTTTAAGTAGCAACCTATTATCTCCATTTATTAGTGTCAATAGCTGCGTTGTTTAAATAATTTGATATCTACCTTCTTTTAATATAAAAATTCGTGACACTTGTTATTATAAACTTAACACTTATGTATTTAATAAAATTACTACATTTCACACTTCTATAGCATTTAGCATAGGAATTGAACTCTTTAGAGTCATGTATATATAATCTGACAATATGTGTAATAATGACTTAATTATGAAATAAGTGTACATTTAATACCTACTATTTAATAGAGACTTATTAAAACAGTGTATGTGATACAAATTTTTACTATTATCACACATATATACTCCTCATTTTTATAATTCATATTATGATTCGATATATTCACTTTTTCAATACATAAATTCCTTTTATATAAACATATTGAACAGACCCTATCTAGCTTAATATATTGAGTAATCTGCCTGACAAATGTAATCAATATCTAATAATTTGCTAGAATAGTCAGTAATTCGATGTTTATCAATAATGTCTCTAAATTTGTAAGGTTTTCCTAATTAAATATCGAGTGAAGTGTAATTGGGTTGGGTCTTGACAGCTTGCTAAAGAATAATTCAGAATATTGAAGATTAAAATTGAGCTAATAAGGCTATAAAATAACGTTGGGGTCTGATGAACGTCGTCGAAGTTTGGGCCCGATTTTAACCTCAATAATGTTAACAATGAGATTAACTTAATTATATTGTTAGCAAAAAAACTCCTTCAGAGGTTACGAACTCAAGAATTTTTTAAGAAAATAATACAATATTGAATAGATAACATATCGTCTATAAAGATGTTATATATAACACCTAGATAAACAACTCTATCTTCAAACATCAAACATATTCTTCATATATAATAAAGTCTTTAAAAAGGATTGACAAATTGAGATTGTACGTGGGCTCAATCAAGAGAATCAATTCTCAAATGTGATAAGATGTATATGGGTGGAGATGAATTATAGCAATAGTCCTCAGCAATCAGAGATAATTTTCAACATGCCATAGGCAAAATGTATTCGTGCGATTATAATAATTTTCAATATGTATCACGACCTAAGTATGTTACATAACATCGATTGTATACCAAATAGCTTATAGCTATGATGACTAAAGGTAATAGTCATGCATTAAATTTTTAAATCTTCTCCTTATATATCGCTAAAATGAAGAAACAGTTAAACCGTTTTGTGGAGCAAAATGAGACTGATTATAGAGATATCAAGGTCACATGAAACGTCAAAGGTCTTACTGAAGTATGTTAGTACTAATGCACTAACATAACCGAGATAAAGAAGCTTAAACTGTTAGTCTGACATAACGCAAAGATAAACAAATGTCACAATCAGTGTTAAATAGAGACCACGATGAGAGAAAACAAACTAATGAACGCAAATATAAGCAATCGCTTGTAATCTAATTCGACTTGATACATTCTGAAAAGCAACAGTAGACTATTTATTCTTCGAGTTATTGGACTATAATCATATATTTATTGTAAGTCATTAATAAAGGTGAGAGCACTGTATATTTAAGGGCTGCTCTATATATAAAGTGTCATGATCATTGAATGGTTACATGCAATACTAGAGAATATTATCATTTGTTCAGGTGGAATATTGATTTTCTAAAATAGTGTCAATAATGTTGCTGGCTTGCGTTGATAACATTTGTTTGTAATCGCAACGAGATGTCTTTAGGATATGATTTGTTGTGATATTGTCTAGTATGTTCAATTTCGTTCAAGGTGAAAAAATAATAATTTGACAAGAAGACGATCAACTCTACAAATAAATCATGTTTTCGTACTATGAAAAATCAATAAAAAGGTTAGACATATAGCCTTATTTAAACTAGTGTTGGCTATAAACTTTCAAATATTATTGGATGAAATTTTGGTGATTTTTACCATGTGTTTATGAATATATTTCACTTTTAAGAATATAATTTATATTCATAAGTTTTAAAACTATCAAAGCTAACCATATATTTGTATTACATAGCACATGATTTGTTACCGAAGCCGATTGTTATCTTCATCAAATCATATCATCACTTTCATATTTATTGAATACTCATCATATTTTGATGTTCACGTGAAAAAATTATGTAAACAACTACTATATAGGTTTCTGTAAAAATAAATATGTGTAGAATTCGAATTAGTACAAGTTTTCAATAATGAAACTCGACTCAAAACGATTTTTTCTAATATTTAAAATTTTGGATTTGCAAAAATATTTGTTAAATAATGACAAATTTTATGGACAAATAATATTTACTAATTTTTTTCCAAATTTATTTGAGAAATCTATAAACGGCCAACAACTTCTTGGATGGAATTTATTCAAACCCAACTCACCCAAAATGGGCTGACTTGAATGTTACAATTACATGGACTGAATTTGATACTCTTTAAGTCATGGAGCATGTTTTTCCTTTTGGATGAATTATAATTTAGAACGATAGGTTAATTCTAAGAATAATTACATTTGCTATCTAGACATACAAAATACTATACTATTTTTGTATCGAAAGTAAATATTTCTAATATCGCCATTTATTAATATCAAAAATAATATATTTATTAGCTATTATTTAATGTGAGGCTATTTATGCCAATTCTTCACTTTTCTTCTTCTTCTCTATATTTAGGGCTATAAAATGGGTTTGTGACGACCCACAATTCATTCAAGAAGGCACATATTGCTTTTACACGATAAATTTAGTTTTATACAATACAATATATGAATATTCATTCATATTAAAAGTCAAAATATCGCTATTAATTTGAGCATGAAGTAATTAAGTTAAAAGAGATTTATGATAAAAGTCATTTATGAGATAATATCTTTAAATTTCAACTCAATTGAAAAACAACTCCAATTAATCTGAATATCTTAATTTTACCCTATGTAGTTATATTATTTGATTGTTATATTTTTACACACTAAAAATATTGAAGCTCAAAAACAACCTATATATTAAATGCTGGGAGAAAGTCCAAGTTCAAAATATTTTCAATAATTATTTTAAGAAAAACATCATTTGAATCCGTTACTTGGTTATATCTCTACTTAGAGTCGGAAACAAATATGAAAGTTAGTTAAACAAAATATAAAAGATCCAGACATGGCAACAAAGATAAATAATAAGTTATTGCATTAATAGATGGCCGACACAACACGAGTAGTCTAAAAATCACACTTTTTTCTAGTGGATCAATAGTTAATTAGAAGAGAACTGGCATCTAGCAAGTGCAATTAACTGCTCCAACAATTTTATTTTCATCAAAGTAACTTAAAACAACACATTACATTATGAGTGTGTTTGGTATGAAGGAAAACATTTTCTGGAAAATGTTTTCCAATTTTCCCATGTTTGGTTGGGACAAAAGTTTTGGAAAATGTTTTCCAAATCAACTCATTTTCCTCAAAATTAAGGAAAATGACTTCCTTTCAAAATTAAGGAAAACATTTTCCAAAACTCTCCTCAAATTTCAAATTACATTTTTTTTTGGAAAACATCATTTTAACAACATATTTTCAATTCAAAATTTTATTTTTTTACCCGATTCCTGAACCCCCCACCCCACCCCAACCCTAACCCTTCCCAAAAAATTAATTTTGTTTTTTAAAAATATTTTCAACTTCAAAAATTTATTTTTGAACTCCTAACCCCCCTCCCCCACCCCCAAAAAAATTAGTTTTGTTTTTTAAAAATACTATCAACTTCAAATTTTTATTTTTCACACCTACCCCCTACCCCCTACCCCGCTCCCACCCATTACCCCCACCCCCACCCCAAAAAAATAACAACTTTGATTTAAAAAAATATTTTCAATTTCATAAATTATTTTTTACTCTAGTAAAAATAAAAGATGTCTCTCAAAAACATTTTTCATTCATAAATCAAACACTAAAAATCATTTTTGGAAAATATTTTCTACTCACCGACCAAACATGAGAAAATAAGTCCAAAATCTACTTGTTTTCCAGAAAAACATTTTCTAGGAAAACATTTTCTAGGAAAACATTTTCCATGGAAAACATTTTCCTCCATACCAAACACACCCTATGTGTAAGAATAAATTGCCACATAAATTGTTTTGAAGTCCTGCCTTACAATTTTAAACAGTGAAGCAACTAAGTACCTGTGCTTCTGCCTCTTGCCGCATTCTGTCATATCTTTGAGCTAGATGTCGAGCATCTTCCAATGGGGCTCCCATCACCATGGCCCTTAATGGTTCTGCAACCTGGAAAGACAAAATCAACAGTCAAGTATCCTTGAAACAGATTGGCATGCCGGACAGAGAACAATTGAAGGGTCTTCAGCCACAAGTCCTACACGGTTAGACCAAAATGAAGTGTGACTTTCTGAACTTCAACATAAGTGAAGAAAAGGGTACTCTCTGATCTAAAACAAATAAATAACATTTTCTAGAGCTCATCAAATCTTGGCTGATACAAATACAACATAGGGAAACAAAATCATCAATTGATTGATGCAGCATGATTTTGGAACCTTAAAGAACATTGTTATCTAGAGAAACATATAAATCCACTTCATCACTGATCTAATGGGACAAAATCCAACCCCCTTTTATTTGAATTACCCAAAGAACTTCAAGTACGACCAAGGTCAATCTCAAGAACCTACAGCCTTCCACTTGACTTCATTTATTGTAATGAGGCTTAATTTGGCACAAAACAAAAGCTTTAAACACGTCCCAGGTTCATAGAAGACTAAAAAGAGATACCACATGACAATCAGATGATATAAATAAGACATCTCCAGCTTGGATTGTGATGTGCAAGGAATATAATGTATACCATTCTCCAAGTTTCCACTAGTCCTTCGTTCATTATATTTGACAGAGTGCTCGGCATTTTAAAGAAACTGACATTTTCTAAAAATCAAAAAAGAACCTAGTATGAATTTGCTCATATAGCTTGGTCCCAAGCCTGGATAAAGAGAGGGATTGTGTTATGCTTCCATGTAGCATAAAACCTGTCAATTTACAATAAACTCTCACAAAACATAGAACGTTTAATAAACTACAACTATAATTCCCTTGGAAAATCACGCCATGACCAAAACAATAGATGGCTTAGCAGAAAAAATGGTCCCCAACAACAAAAAGGTTGTTACAGTACAAGAAGTACTGGTCCAAAATGATTCTGTGCCTTATTTGATGCCTGGATTAGAAGAAAAAAGGAAGCACTTAAAAAGAGCGATATACACATGCACAAAACATAGAAAGGTCCCACAAGACAAGATGAATTTTAGAAGTACAAAGTATTGTTGGAGCCAATTCATTTCAATTTCCACCTAATACCAGAGATGAACCACAAAAAATATGCATCCAAAATAAGAATTAGATAGATCTACTTGTTCCAGGGAGTGACATTATATATAATTGAGAAGGTTATAAAAATGAGACTATCTCATTAACCTGTGTTCCAAGGGCTTTCAATAGATTCCCTCGCTCCTTCTCCATCTGAGCACGAGCACGTGAAAAACCTAATGCAGCTTTTGACAATGTAGTACCACTTGTACATGTATTTTCAGCGCCATATTTCCTACTATCTTCTGACAGTTTAGTTCCTGCTGGAGAGAAGCCCATGGTGGTCAACAGATATATAAGCTTAGCTTTTGGCCTTAAGAAAACAATCATTAGGAAGAGATCAGAAAATGACCTATTTCAACTTGTTTAGACCCAGTAACAATATAGCCTTCAACACCACGGACAATATCCCTTTGAAAATGCTGCATTTCAGAAGATGACAAATGTATTCTTATTCAAGCTTTAGCTCAAAGATTCTGTATATGTATCTCCAGTTAGAAAGGAGAAGAAATACAACTAGGAAAGAAAGAAGCGGTCTGTATAGGAACAAAAACTAATTATTTTTGTAGGTGCAAGTATGAAATTAAGAAAATATCTAGTTTTCCTTAGAAAGCAAATATTTAAAATTAGAACAAAAAGAACTTAGATTAGGGCAGAAATGGAATTTGGAGGATTTGCATAACCAATCCCAACTCACTATGAATTGAGAAGTAATTGACTGGTTGATTAATTCAAAGTAATGCAACTAAAGCACTACAAGTATGTCTGTATGTGGCATAGTTCATCTACAATAAGATTCTATAAATGAGAATATTCAAAACTCTGATTATGTAAAACTACAATCAAACAGATATACCATGCAGCAGCAGATAAAATGTGAGATTAATTAAGAGATTACATCAACTAATATGCAAGTGAGAATCAACTTCCTAATCTCAATGTGAAGGCCTCCTACAAATCAGGGGGGGAAAGGGAATATTATCAGCTAACAAGAGCAACCTTTGCAGCACGAGTGGATATGTAAAGCCTTTCGAGCTTATGATGCTGCTGCATCTCAGCTTCATCAGTCACAAGATCTGAACCATATCCCCCTGCCCCAAACTGCTTGAGGACAGCCTGAAAGGAGAGAAGTGAAGAACATATTAAGGACTTTCAATAACAGTGCTTTGATCAATTGCAACAACTAAATACCAGAACTATTCATTAAAAAGAAAAGCCTAAAGAGCAGTATTGAACCAGATATAGATGATTGGAGCCACAAACATGAGGTCAAAGCTAAAGCTGGACAAGCTAACCTGGATCAAGAAACTATAAATGAAGGAGCTTGATAGAGGGCTTAATAAATATTGTGATGGAAATCATGGGCCGCAAAATAGATATAATCATAATGTAAGTAAGACTTTGAACTCAATCTTCCAGGAGACTAACTGACCTCCTAAAACATTACTTCTCGAACATTAATTTCCTAAGCTATACTATGAAACAAGAAAATATAACTCAATCGACTACAGTTTGCAATATTTGGACAAGAAAAATCACTTCATAAATAAATTGAAGAGCATTCAGAAATTAGTGCAAGATTGTTTACAAGAATTTGAGTGCCACACACCCGAACTAAAATATGACAAAGGGCTTCAGGTTTGACATTTTCAATATCTAATATCTCAAAAGACTGAACAAAATTATAAGAAAGTCCAAGTGTTATACTAACTAAAGAGTGCCTAAGGCAAGTCATAAGAATTTCATAGTGTAGACATTTCAGAACAAACAATGCATTCTCATCTTCGTAGATGATGAGTTTATCCCCTCAAAGCATCCAAAATTCCTAGATTATCAGGCCTAGCAAAAAGCATAATTGATGATGAGTTTATCCCCTCTAAGCATCCAAAATTCCTAGATTATCAGGCCTAGCAAAAAGCATAATTGCCCAAAATCAGGGAAATTTAGTACTCGTCCCATTATTTTCTCTTTGATTATTTTAACAGTATTTTTCCTTGAGCCGAGGATTTATCAGAAACAGTCTCTCTACCTCTGCGGAAGTGGTAAGGCCTACCTACACTCTACCCTCCCAAAGTGGAATTACACCGGGTATGTTTATGTATATGTTAACAATACATCAAAACAAATTTAAACTTTACCAGCATCAGTCCACAATAGGATATATAACACAAAACCGTCTATAGCTGGGCATTACTAAGATATGATACTACTTTAACAGTGATAGAAAATTAGTATTTTACATCTACTTAAAATCAATCAAAATAAATTTCACACAAAATTAAAATTACCAAACACTAGATATGTAAAATCTACGGATGGACGTGAATGAACAAGGAAAAAAGGATATTCAAAAACTGAGCTAGAATACACCAGAACAAGGCACGATTCTCACAGATCAATGCAATCACTGAACAATTACACGATAAAATTGATACAATTAGCTTACAACGGATCAATACATATACTACAGAAACATCAAAAACCCACAGAATTTACGAATTACAGAGTAACAATATGCTTATATGTAGAGAGAGGAAACCGATCGTACTTGCTGTTGGCGAGCGACCTGTTCCCTGAGCCTTGTAGCTTGCTTTCGGATCGCTTCCATTGACGAACCAAGTGAGGACCTTCAAAGTTTGTAGCGATTCAGAGAGATTTGAGATTGTGCGATTAGGTCCGATTCGTCGGAGCGTGATATTCCCTCACAGACAGCCAATTTTTCGAAATGAGAAAATTAAATTCGAATGGGGCTGTTTCGGAAAATAGGGAAATATCACTTGAACAAGTTCTGTAAATTGCACTATTTTCCCTGAGGTTTTTGAAATTTAACAAGTACCCCTCCTTCTTGTTATTTTTATTTTTTATTTTATAACCTATTTGATAGGGGTGATAAATGTGCGGGTGGGTTGAAATTCAAAATATTTAAAATGGGTTGAATAGAAATTGGGTTAAGTCTTGACCCGCTCAAGTTTACTTTGGGCTTAAATGAGTTGGGTTCAAATGGGCTAAAAAATGGGTTGGGTCTTGACTCGCTCAATTTGACCCGATTAATCTCAATAATTTAACATATTGATATTTAACCTTTATAATCACAATTTGAGTTTCCACTCAACAATTTTTTGTTAAAAAAGTAACAAATGGAAAGATAAATCCTAAAAGATGTTAAATACAGTAGATAAAAATTCATACCTTCAATATAGCAACATATCTTAATAAAAAGTTTAAAACGGGTTGAAATTGGAGATTGTATTGGGCTCAATTGAAAATTCTCTTCAAATGGATTAAGCTTGAATGGGTTGAGATTGAACCCAATTCAAATTATCTTGAGCCCAACTCTTAAAATTTTGGACGGGTTAGACTGGTTACCTATGTTTGAGTTTATTTTTGACACCCCTACTATTTAATTAATCATTTAGCTTGAATAAGAAATATTCCTCAAGCAATATATATATTTTTCAACATGCCATAAAAATTGTATAAATATAATATTTTTGAAATGTATGATCTTAAGTATGTTACAACATCTGCATTGTTATAAAAGCTTATAGCTAGTGAGTGGAGTGGAAAGTAAGTTGATTTTTTATAAAAAAATTATAAAAAATGAGAAAGTTATCGCTTGTGCATTTTGGAGCAAATAATTGCTTAAAATAAAGACAATTAAGGTCGTATGTAGTATGTATATATAATAATACAGATTAACTCGCTTAGTGAAAAAGATACCAACTCCACCAATTAAGTGTCAAAAAATGAGAGAAAAAATCAAATATAAATAAGAAACAAGCAAGTCTCGTTCAATCGATTGATACGATCTTGAAAGCATAAGCAATTTACTTTATTCTTTTGATTTATTTGGACCTAACTATATTCGAATCACAAAAATTGTTAGAGCACTGTTATTATTTAAAGGGCTCTGCTCATATATAAAAAGTGTCATGATCATTGAATTTTTACATGCAATAGCTAGAGGAATATTACTCATTTTGTTCAGGTGGAATATTGATTTTTCTAAAATAGTTGTCAATAATGTTGCTGGCTTGCTGGTTGATAACATTTGTTGTAATCGCAACGAGATGTCTTTAGGATATGACTTTGTTGTGATATTTGTCTAGTATGTTCAATTCGTTTCAAGGTGAAAAAATAATAATTTGACAAAGAAGACAATCAAATCATAACAAATAAATCATGTTTTCTTACTATGAAAAGATCAATAAAAGGTTAGCCATGTAGCCTTATTTAAACTAGCGTTTGGCCATAAACTTTCAAATATTATTTGGATCAAATTTTGGGTGAAATTTTACCATGTGTTTTATGAAATATATTTCACCTTTTTAAGAAATATAATTTATATTCATAAGTTTTAAAAACTATCAAAGCTAACCATATATTTGTATTACATAGCAAATGATTTTGTTACCCGAAGCCGATTGTTATCTTTCCATCAAATCATATCATCACTTTCATATTTACTGAATATTCCATCACTATTTTGATGTTCACGTAAAGAATTATGTAAAACAATTACTATATAGGATGTTCTTGTAAAAATAAAAATGGTGTAGAATTCGAATTAGTAAAAGTTTTCAAATAATGAAACTCGACTCAAATATTAATTTTTTTTAATATTTAAAATTTTGGATTTGCCAAAAATATTTGTTAAATAATGACAAATTTTATGGACAAATAATATTTGCTAATTTTGTTATCAAATTTTATTTGAGAAATCTATAAACGGGCCTAACAAACTTCTTGGATGGAATTTATTCCAAACCCAACTCACCCAAAATGGGCTGACTTGATATGTTACACTTACATGGACTGAATTTGATACTCTTTAAGTCATGGAGCCATGTTTTTCCTTTTGGGATGAATTATAATTTAGAACGATAGGTTAATTCCTAAGAATAATTACATTTGCTATCTAGACATACAAAAATACATATACTATTTTTGTATCGAAAGTGAAATATTTCTACGTACGCCATTTATTAATATACAAATAATATATATTTATTAGCTATTATTTTAATGTGAGGCTATTTATGCCAATTCTTCACTTTTTCTTCTTCTTCTTCTAGATTTAGGGCCTATAAGCATGGGTTGTGGCGACCCACCAATTCACTCAAGGAGGTACATATTGCTTTTACACGATAAATTTAAGTTTTATATAATTACAATACATGAATAATTCATTTCATATTGAAAGTCAAAACTATCCCTATTAATTTTGAGCATGAAGTAATTAAGTTAAAAGAAGATTTATGGATTAAAAGTTCATTTATGAGATTAATATCTTTAAATTTTCAACTCAGTTGAAAAACAACTCCAAATTTAATCTGAAATATCTTAATTTTACCTTATGTATTATACTATTTGATTGTTTATATTTTTACACACTAAGGGGTCGTTTGGTAGGCTGCATTAGAATAAAATAGTCCATGGATTATGGAAGGTATTATTTAGTACCATGTTTGGTAGAAATTTGAGTCTAAGTATAACTAATCCATTGATTAGTTATACCTCCAACATGGTATTATAGGATGTATTACTAATACCTTCCATTTGGAGGTATTAGTAATACATAGGATATAATACCATGGGATAAGCTATGTAAAGACAAAAATATCCTCAATCATTTTAATTATTTTGTGTATTTTCTTGATTTTATTATTTATATTTGTACAAGTAAGTTTATTTAAATAAATTAGCTTACAAATTATTTAGAAAGAGTTGTTTATTACTAATAAATCCAATATAAATCAATACAAATTTAAAATGTGAGTTGTATATTTGTATATGAAGTTTGTGATCTAAATTTAATGTGTGTGTGTATATATATATTTGCTTGGTTTTCTAATTATTTGTATTTTAAACAATTTAAAAAATTTACATACATATTAAAACTAAAACTTGCAATTTTATGTGTACATGTAGATGGTTTATTCAATTTTACCATTGTTGACCGTTTTTTCGATTTTAAATGTAGATGGTTTATCTTTTTTTAATTGATAAATGACCTTTTGTGAGTGATCAATTTATTAAGATGACAATTATTTATCCTCAAATAATTCAAGTGAAAAAGATAACAAACAAGACAACTAAATTGTTCTTCTCATAGCTAGTTAGAAGGTTATAAAAAATAATATTGTCCAACAATTATCTACCTTGATCCAATTACATAATAATTCAAGGGTATAATTGGAAAGAAGCTTTTCATAGAGCTATAATCCAAACACAAGATGAGGTGGGAAAAAATAAACCCAACACTTGATAAAAATAAACCCTGCATTACTAATCCCTGCACTACTTATCCCTGCATTACTAATCCATGCGTTATGAATCTTTGTACCAAACGATCCCTAAAAATATTGAAGCTCAAATAAACCTATATATTAAATGCTTGGAGAAAAGTCCAAGTTCAAAATATTTTCAATAATTATTTTTAGAAAAACATCATTTTGAATCCGTTACCTTGGTTATATCTCTACTTAGAGTCGGAGACAAATATGAGAAAGTTTAGTTAACAACAAAAATATAAAAGATCCAAACATGCAACATAAGATAAATTAATAAGTTATTGCATATAATAGATGGCCGACACAAACGATGAGTCTAAAAATCACACTTTTCTCTAGTGATAATAGTTTAATAAAGTCCCATCTTACTAAAACTGTAATTATTTAAAGTGAAAATACAAATTAAGTCCCACTTAGAAATTTAAAAAAGAAATATATGCTACATATAATAGTGGAGTTGTAGTTATAAATTAGAAAAATTACGTGGATAAGTAAATTTATACCATTTAATTACTTATCATAGCTACAGTTTGCTATAATTACCACTCGCGATTAACATTATACATTAATTACATGGGCTAACTTCGAGTTTGTATAATTAGTCATGTTTGTATATGTATAATTCGCCAGAATATATAAATAAATATGTATAATATATAATTTTTAGCCTATATACATACACAATTCACCTCTTTCCCACTCTCTGCCCTCTATCGCTCGCCTCTCTCCTCCCTTTCTCAATCTCGCTTGCCTCTCTCCTCCCTCTCCCAATCTCGCTTGTCATTTATACAAATGTATATGAATAATATACAGTTATATACAATTCACCTCTCTCCCACTCTATGCCCTCTCTCGCTCACCTCTCTCCTACCTCTCTCGATCTCGTTCGCCTCTCTCTTCTCTCTCCCAGTCTCGCTCTCCTCTCTCCTCCCTCCCTCAATCTCTCTTGCCATATATACAATTGCATATGTATAATATACAAGTATCTAACCAATATACATAAACAATTCACCTTTCTCCCACTCTTTTCCCCCTCTCTCTCTCCTCTCTCCTCTCTCTCCCAGTCTCGCTCGCCTCTCTCCTCCATATAACATGTAGCTATAAATTATAATCATCAAACTATAGCTATGAAGAGTAATTAATTATTTTTAAGTGGCTGTATGTGAAAGTTTCCCTTATAAATTTGCGTTTATTTACAATGGTTGAATCTTAGATTATTAATGCCTTTTTAAAAAATTTAGTTGTTTAAAAAGAAAATCTCCCCACCCCGTAAAAGAAAAAGGATAACAATGATTCTTCAGTATTTCTATTAACTAGCAATATTTAACTAATTCATTTATTTATATTACTACTTTTTTCTCTTTTGTTCCATATTATATTTTTTATATTTATTATTTAAGGATTAAAAATAATTATATCTTGATTTTTAAATGATAATTATTATTATTATAATAATTTAATAAGAACGATAAATAAAATAAATCAAAAAATGTATATAAGCATATATATATATATTACAGTTGACTTTCTAATTCTAGTACTATTATGAGAAGGATTGCATAGTGGAAGTGGAATGCCTGCCAAACACGAAAAAGGAAAAAAAGGAATAAAAACACTTATTTTTCATTTTCTTGTTATTGGATTCCTGATTACTCCTATCTTAGATGTGTACGATGTTAACATCAACCTAATCTTTTTTTATTTTATTTTCAAAAAAGTATATATCATTTGGAATTTTTCATTTGTTTTAATTTTTTGCTAAAGTACCAGACTTCGCTGAAAAATTCCAAAAAAAGAAGAAGAAGAAAGAAAGTCATTAAATTCACAAATTAGCGAATATTCAAACACAAATTTATTGGGATTTTTATTTATGAAAACAAGTTTTTTTTAAAAAAGTTAATTCCTTGATAAAAGTAATCCACCACCCATCCTCATATTTTTGTGTTGAATGTATAAATATGGTTAGAAGATTAAAAAAAAAAATTAGTTGCATGTCGAATCCAAGAAAATAAATAATTTATTTTTGTAATTTTTATAGAAAAATATTCATCTTCGTATCGAACACATTATATATAGTCTATAGAATTGATTTTAGAATAATATTTTGTATTTATAACCGAATACAATAAAATAATTTTAAAACTCATTTATCTTTTGAATAATATTTTTTGTCGCATCTAACACATGACCCATGAGCGAAGCTGCATGTGGTATCCCTTTGATGAAAATGATTAAAATAATTTTTTAAATATATATAGTAAATGTTGAACTCTTTTTCGTTAATTCATATGTTTGCAATAATTAAATTTAAAATCTTTTTTATAAAATTTTTTATTACACCGCTAATTACAGATGACACAAACACTGTGTAATATTATCTTGTATCAGTATAGCAATTGCATAGAAGTATTATTTTAGAAGTATTATTTTTCTTGTTACACATGACATGGATTCCCCACTCCCCACCACTCAATAATTTATTTTTAATGCGTATCAACTGGGAGTATTTTGGCCAGCTGGTATTCATCAAATTGTGGACATGTGAGTTGTGACTAGCTAGTCAAATAAGGTTTGTTGATAATTAGGTAAAATTGATGTGAAAAATATGCGTACTAGTAGTTTTTTTGACAACGTACGTAAGCACAATAGGTAACATGCACTTATTAAAAATCAATATTATATCTCAATTTCTAATAAGTCTTAAGGTTGAATATCGAAATGAATAATAATAATAACTTTTAAAAAATGGTAAATAATTTAAGTCAATCTTTTAATTAATCTATCAACTTTGCACAATTATGGACCCCAAAAAGTGGTATCAATTCACTGTGATTTGTAGCTCGATAGTAGTCAACTGCTCGCTATACATTTATAATTAGATTAATGCTAGTCTTCATGGTTTTAAATATATTTTCACAATTAAGTTTATAAATAAAGAAATTTTAATGCCTCTTCTATGTGATTTATAAGAGCTACACTGACTACGTGGAGAAGGATATTATTAGACTCATAAAACACTAATTTGGATATTAATGTGTGTCACCAAAATCATTACTATGGTCTACTAAATGTCCAAGCCCATAAACATTTTATTTTTTATTTTTTATTTCTTTTCTTTTGTATATTTTCAAGCTAGAATAAAAATAGTAAATCAATACATAAACGGGGCAACAACTATAAATCAAACCCCACATCATTCTGCCGCCATCTCCATATTTGTCACACACAAATATATTGACGAAAATATTGATTGTTTGGCTAAACTGGCTCATGAATACTTTAAATATCGAGTAACCTATTTTATTTTATTTTTATCAAAACAGAGAGAAGAAAGAAATCTTTTTATTTAAGTAGGAAAGAAAAGAAAAAAAAAATTAGAGAAAAAAATAACAAATACTACATGGCTGACATCTAATTGGCGGAGAAAAGACGTAGTATGCAGGCCAGACTTTGTCGTTTCCAATCGTGCTAGTTTGTAGAAGACTTTTGACTAGCAATTTTCATAAATAATAATAATAATAATAATTAAAATTATTATTGTTATTATTTGAAACTTTCTACACTATTACACACGAAAAGGTAAGAAAAAGAAAGGAGGAGAAAGTTGAGACTGCATATTCAGGTTGATGATAATGAGTGTTGTCTGTGTGAAGAAAGAGTAATGGAGATCACAAGGCATTTGTTTGAAGAGTGTAACTGGAGTAAGAAGTTATGGCATGAAATGGTTCAGTGGACAGGTATAAATATGGCAAACAATGGGATCAAACAGATTCTTGATAGAATAAAAGTGAAGCATTGGAAGCAATTTCAGAAGGAAATTATTGCGGCAATCAGTGGAGCAGTCCTATATCACACTTGGCGTGCAAGAAATTGGAAAAAGTATAAAGGAAAGACGATAAATACAAAAGATGCAATCATACAAATATAGAGAGAATACATTTCCTTAGTAATTCAAAAAAAGCTCAAAGATATAGTTGTTTCATTCAGCACTTACTTTGTAATTAGTTTTTTATTTTTTTTGTTGGAGACCTAAACCTGTTATCAGGAGAAGGTGCTCTTTATTTGTAATTGTTATTTGATTGGTTATGGTAATAATTTACATTGGTTACCAAAAAAAAAAATATATATATATATATATTAGTATTTTTTCCTTAATTACAAAAGAAAAGTGTCTAATATGTTGAACACTTGAAAATTCTAGAATATAGGCTCATTTAAAACGAGATGAAACTAAAGGACCACAAAAAATTGTCGTCTTCACAAGTTCATTGTTTAATTTGGTCCTAGCTCCTTGTATAATATGGTTGACTAGCACTACTTACTACTAAACGTTTTAAATTAATGTTGTCAACGAATAAGAGGATGGAGAGAATGAGAAATTATATGCTATGGTTTAATTTGGTTGTATAATGTGATTTTTTCGTGCAAATTGAAAATTAGTAGTATTGCAATATGTAAATTTTAGTAGGAGACATATAACAAGTGTGATTTCTTCTCATCTATTCTAGTTCTTATGGATAGAGTTATTTGCTATTTGTTGCTTATAGGAGGTGATGGGGCTCCTGTAAAATTAGTTGAGATGTGCGTAAGTTGGCATTCATATCAAAGTCATAGAAAAATGATGATTAAATTGTGAATATACTATAATATTTCTTTTATGTTCATATAACAAATTAAAGCAAATACATGATTCAATTTTGTTATATAGCTACCTTACTTTCACCTTATGGATGAGAGTTCTATTTCTCACCTTATAATTCCGTCTCTCCCAATTCTCCTTCCTCTAACACCATTTTTAATGCAATTTTATTTTTTAAAGAAAAGCAAATGATTCACAATGAATAAATATATAACGGGGGATTACTGTTTAGCAACGTTATTTTTGTTACAATTACTATAATGTATAGTGTGTGATATTAATTCTATCTTTATTCATTTTGTCTGTAATGCAAAGAATAGAAAGTAAATTACGTCACAAAGAGATTAATTCTTTCGTTCCAAAACATAAGAAGAGTTTATGTAGAATGTGATGTAATGGCTTTTAATGTCATTAACATTCAGTATGAGTTATACAAATTAATTCTTCACTTTGAAACTTCTCTTTGGCAAATCCTATATAAGCATCACCTTTGTGAACGTTATAAGACATCCAACAAAAGGGAATACAAAACATTTCCCTCCTCTCTTCTTATCCTTAGAATATCTTTTGGGCAATTGGTTTTAAGCAACCTCCACCTGTTTGAGAGTAATTGTGGAACCTTGAGGAGCGACCGGCTGCAGAAATTTGCACCGGAGTCGAGCCGAAATCGCTTTCAAGGCAGTAGCTTGCCACGACACAGTGTTTGTGATAAGTTATTTACTATTTTATAATTTCATTCTAATATCAATATTGTAGAATTTTTCCCAACATAATGTGATCATGTGATTCGCGTTAAAAATTTACCGAGACTAGAACACTTTTATTTTAGTAAAATACAAAATTATCTATTACTTAAATTTTTTGAAATGATTGTGGAAGGAAGAAAGTCTATAAATTAAAGCCGCCTCGAACTAATTTAAGATCAAAATGCAGTTAATTTATTTCCATGTATTCCCTCAAAATTTGTCTGTCTTATTTTAATTTAACGCAAAAATTATAAAATTAAAATACTCTTAAATTATATAGTTTTAAATATGCCATATCAAATATTAAAATTACAAAACTATGAAAAATAAATAAATATATATATATATATATATATATATATATATATATATATATATATATCATTTTTTCAAATTGACTACAAAGGGAACGTATCACAACACGAAAATTCCATAATACTAGAAGTCATGATCAAATTATCATTAATGTTAAAGAATGACAAAAGTCCTACATTGGTGCTTAATGAGATGGGTGGACTCCTTATAAGGCTTGGGCAATCCTCCTCCCTTTGAGCTAGTTTTTGGGTGTGAATTAGGCCTAATCCTTATACGGCTTGGGCAATCTTCCTCCCTTTGAATTAGCTTTTGGAGTGTGAGTTAGGCCTAAGACCTAATTTCACATGGTATCAGAGCAGGGTCCGTCTCACTCGATGTTGGGACCCCTCAAAATTAAAATTGCCCACGCACCAGATGCTAAGCACTGGGCGTGAGGTGAGGTGTTAAAGAATGACAAAAGTCCCACATCGGTGCTTAATAAGATGGGTGAACTCCTTATAAGACTTGGACAATCCTCCTCTCTTTGAGCTAACTTTTGAGGTGTGAGTTAGACCTAAAACCTAATTTCACAATTAACAGTCAAGCTCATAATATATGAGTTCAATTTGCCAAAATGTTGACTAATGAGCCATATATTAGGGAACTAGTAAAACTCTATGTTTGTAGTAACTATTATTGAAAATCAAGTTGACGTAAAAAAAAAAAAAGCCAAACAAAACAAAAAAAATGCACACTTTCTTTTTTATATATAAAAAATGAAAAATTGACAGATGGAACTCACATGTGGAGCTCCTCACTCCTGCGCTGTAGCTTCCGCTTTTGACTTTTTTATTAAAAAATAAATAAATTGTGAGCTTCTTTTATTTTTATTTTACTTGACGTTTTTTTTTTATTTCGTCTGAGAAAAAAAGGTCATCTTATTATAAATAAATAAAATAATTTAATTTTGATTCTTTTACTTTTTATGAAATTATTTATAATTACAAAAAAATATTTATAATTATCGTAAACTATAAATTTAAATATTTTTTAAAAAATTATATTAAATTAAATAATGTCACATAAAATAAAACGAAAATTTAAGGATGCTGACTCATTCTCCGGTCACTTTCTTCTTCAAAAATGAAAAAAAAAGGAAGAAAAAAGTGTGGAAGTGGTGGGATGGTCCGATGGCTTTTCGCCGTTTGGAAAAGTTTGGTAGTTGCCGGCCAGGCAACGCACGATGTGAACTATTCATGAAAGACACGCCTCCAACTAGCCAACTACTACTTTGTTCTATGAATTATAATATATTCCTATTTTCACATAAGTTTGGTAAAATCTAAGAGAAAATACACAATTAAAATAAATCTATATGAAAGTAAATATTTACTCCGCACTTAGTATGTTTTACAAAATTAAGCAATTTAAATGTAATAATATAAATAAACATTACTTAGTCAATAAAAATTAATTAATAATAATTTTCTCCTGTCTCGACTTAGATCAATTGAAAAAAATCACTCATTTCAATAAGATAATAAGGAGCAATATATTTATAGAGGACCCCTATATAAATATATGGTCCAATAATATTATAAACTAATAATTTCTTAAAAGTAGAAATATATTTAAGACTATTTAATAAAATATGACTCTATCATGTTTTGTTCTTTGTAGAGCTGTCAATATGGGTTAGCCCACCTCATTCGGAATAACATATACAGACTTTGACAGGCTAGGCTGGGCTAGCCCATTTTTTATGTGGGCCAGAAAACGATTGGCCCAACCCACAACTACATGCGCTACAGGTTTGTCGAGCCAGCCAACTTTTTAAAAAATTATATATTTTTTATAATTATTAAATTAAATTATAAATTATTATTTAAAAATACTATAAATATCTACAAAACAATATTACATGATGTTAACGTTACAACTTGTTAATCAAATCCACAAATAAAATTATTTTTATAATATTTATTAAGTTTATTTTTAAAGTAAAAGCATAAATATTTAAATAGAAATATTAACCTAATTGTTTTGAGTTTGGACTATCTTTAATTTTAAATGTTAATATTATATTATATTTTTTAATTAATTTTATTGGCCCACGTGCCAGCCTACCGATATTTCTCAAGCCTCTTAAATCAGTAGACTTACTCAGGCCGGGCTAAAAAGCCTTTTCTTAAAATGGGCTCCAAAAATCTTAGTCCACCCCTATTAAATTCCAGGTTAGATCAGCCCGACTCAATGGGCGTAGCCCATATTGACTGCTCTAGTTATTTGCTAAAATTTAAATCTAATTGAAACTCATTTCTAACTTTTTCTAATGCATTGAAAAGTTTCTCTATTCAAATCTAATTAAAGTTATTTAAGCCTTTTTCTGTAAAAATATTTATTCTCTATATTCAATTTATATGATTTACTTTGCATTTTAGTAAGTTTCCCAAAAAATGACATATTTAAATGTACATTTATGTTGAATAATATTATTTTTAGCCACAAAAATTCCAAAACGATATATTAAATTTCTTTTTAACCAAAACGACAAAATCGCTCACGAAGTAGCGATTTGTTAAATTTGATTTTTTTTTTTTAAAAAAAAATGTTTTTAAGGGAGCGATTTTCAAAATTAAAAAAATTATAATTTTTTTAATATGTCGCTGCTGAGGCAGCGACTTAAGATTAATTTTTTTTTTAAAATTATTTTTGCTTCTTTTTTTTAAAAAAAAAAATTTAAAATAATATTACAATAATTACCATTTAAAAAATTTTTTTTGCTTAAAAATTAGTTAATCGCTGCTTTAGCAGCAATTTTACTATTTTTTTTTTAATTTGTTAATCGCTGCTAAATTTACTTAAATTATTACCATTTTTTAAAATATTATATTCAAATTATATTATATTTTAATAATATTATATTTTAATGTTATATTTTAATTCATACAATACAACTGATTTTAAACTTTTTTTTTAAAAAAAAGAAGCAAAAAGTAATTAAAAAAAAATTAAACTTAAGTCGCTGTCTCAGCAGCGACATATTAAAAAAACTATTTTTTTTTTTTAATTTTGAAAATCGCTCCTTTGGGAGCAATTTTGCTTTTTCCGGCGGACAAAATCGCCAATTCGTGAGCGATTTTGCCATTTTGATTAAAAAGAATTTCATATACTGTTTTGAAATTTTTATTAAATTTTTTACCCTTTAGACTCTGAACTCGTTATAATATATCACAATTTTTAAAAATATTTTTTTTACTTTTTATATTTTATGATAAATCAAACTAATTTATACTACAAATTAAGACGGAAGAAAGTAATTATTTTGGCGCATTCAATAACATTCGAAATCAAAATAGGAGTGGATGAGGCGGGAGAATGATTGATGAAAGTTCCAAAATATACCAAATCATAGCGGCGCAATCAACGCGGCAAAGTTTGGCTACTTTCTCTCGTTTTGTCAAAATTATCTCCGTAGGATTGTTATTTAATAATATTTATCTAATTTTAAAAAATTAAAAGATAATTTATTTTTATGTATTTTAATTTTATTATTAAATATTATTTATTATAATTTTAAAGTATTAAAATTTAATTTTAATAAAATCAAAAGATGAAATAGTAATATTATCTCTATATTTTATTATTTTATAAAATATATATTAAATTAATAATAAACAACTATAATTGTATGAAAAGAAATATATATGTAAAAGAAAAATCAATAGATGGTGTAATTTGATTTTTTGAATTTTCATAGCGCCATATTTTCCAACTATTCATTCACATTATTCTTGTCTTTTTATAATATGAATTATTTATTTTTCTCTCCTTTATAATAAAAATTTGTCGTTCGTGACATTGGAAATGCTTACCATCAATATCATCACGATATATTTAATATCCTTCTTTTTTCAAATTTGAAATTCAAAATTCAAATTATACTAACTTCAAATATTTAAAATGCATCCAAATAGTGAAAATCTATAAATTTAAATGTATAAAGGTAACAATAGATTAAAAAAGAGTATATGCAAGGGTGAAGCTAAAATTTAATTTTAGAAATTTAAAATTTTATAATAATGATTTAAATTATAATAACTGAATTTTAAATTTAGTATAAATATATTTAATGAACTTATTAATACAATAGAATACTTAAACAAAATTTACCGAGTTCAACTGAAACTCATGCGAACTACTAACTCCATTTTAAATATTCAATTCGAATGTAAAAAAATAATATAAACAAATATTCTTAAATTTCATAGACAAAATTGTTCTCTCCTAAATTTTGAAAAAAAGAAGAGGCAAATGTTTCTCGATAAACCACCATGAAGACAATAATCATTGTGTTGCCCAACTAAAGTTTTGATTATTACCCCACCAACCCAATAATCACCCCCTCTAAAAATTTAAATTTATTGACAAGATCTCTGTCATTCTGTTTAATACATGCTAATAATATCTATTAATATTTGCTGGCAAATAGGACCACATGTGACTACTAATATTTGATCACACAAATCAAATATTTTATATTATTTGGATTTTCTAAAATTGAAAATCTTATTGTTTACTAACTCATTTTAGCAAATAGTGATATGATTTTTTCTTCAATTTCACTATCATAATCATAATAATTTTTTATTTTAGAATTTCAAAATATAAAAGAATTAGTAAAATAAAAGCATCATTAATGTTTATACAAAAGAATGCATATTCAACATATAAAATGAAATTAGAGAGTAATAAAATAAAGAAAAATCATTCCATCACTAATCAAATGGTTGCCAAAAAATATGTAGTTCTATATGAAATAATATTATCTATTTAATAAAAAATGGTTGCCCAAAATTAGAATTAAAAAAATAAAATGCAGTGAACTTTTAGAATTTTGTATTTCATGAAGTGCTAGAAAAACTATTTTTCACAAGCTAAAAGGTGAGATTTCATCAAAATTGTTATTTTCCCACTACGTCATTGACTATTCATTATTTTTGTTTGCTAAAAATATTGAATAATTAAGTCAACCAAATACACAAATAAAAAATGAAGTATTTATTTGTATCTCAATGTTGATGAAATCGAGGTCCATTTGTTGCTTAAACTTGTGTATATTCCGCGTATATGCCTAGTGAATCGCAGCTAAATTTAATCACTTCATAATTAATTTTATTTGATATATTTTTTTTGTACATTCTTAAATTTCATTTTATCTTTTCATACTTACTAGTTAAGATAAATTTAAAATTAATAATTATTTTAAATCAATTATTTATAAGTATTATATTTAAAATGGACCAGAGAGAAACAAAACTTATCTATATTTACAAAACTTCAAATAAAATTCAACGCGGTAATAACTTAAGACAATTTAAGGGCTGTCTTTCTAGAATAGCCCTCTCTTTTTGACCATTTTTTTTTCATTTTATTTTTCTTCTAAAAAAAACTTTGAAATTTAATCAAAGCTTTCATTTTGACTTTCCTGGCTTTGAATCGTAAACCATAAATCAAATAAATATCCGTCTTTTTTAAATTTATTTTCCAACAAATACAATTAAAAAACAGAATATTACAAAAAATCTACTTGAAATTCTGGACCATTCACAAAAGAAAAGACTTGTCACCTAGCCAATAATATTACAACATCTGTAAATTAAAATTTCATGCGTAACGGCCCACCGTAATAATAAATAGTACTCCTCAATTATTAAAAAAAAAAATAATAATTCAATTCTACAGTTATTTTCTCATAAAAAGGAGAGAGAAAAGTAGATAAAAAGAGGAAAAAAACAATAACCCACCCACTAGTTTCGCCCCCTTTTCAGTGCTTTAACCCAAAAACTCATCTTCTCTACTTTTTTTTTCTTCTGCAATTATACAACTTCTTCTTCACAATTTTCATACCATAAAACCAACGTAAACTTCTCTGTTCCTTCAAAAAATTAAACTTCATTTTTTTGGTGTTAGTTTTCAAATTTTTTTTTCCTATGGAGTTGATTGAAGCAAGAGCATTGAAATCCAGTTTTCTCTCAGATATGGCTATGAAAAATACCCAACAAGTTTTTCTAGACGATATATGGTGTGTAACAGGGATTAATAATGGAGCGAGTGAGGATTTTTCAGTTGATGATCTTTTGGATTTTTCTGACAAAGATTTCAAAGACCCAGAACTGCACGAAGATGATGAGAAAACCTCTTTTTCTGGGTCTTATCAGAAAAGAAATTCACAGGATTCTACTTTTTCCGGCATGGAAAGCTTTGGTTCTCTAGCCGGCGAACTACCTATTCCGGTAAAAACTCATGGCCTTCGCCTTGGGAAAAAGAGAAATTTGCCAATTTTTTTTTTTTTTTTTTTTGTAATATTTGGATTTTTATGGAAAACCATTTTAACAGGTTGATGAAATGGAGAATCTTGAATGGTTATCCCAATTTGTGGATGATACTCCGTCGGAATTTTCGTTGTTGTGTCCAGCCGAAAGTTTCAAGGACAAAACCGGTGGTTTTACAGAGTCTCGATCTGAACCGGTGGTTAGACCGGTTGTGAAGAAAACGAGAGTTCCATGTTTCCCTTTACCGTTTCCAGTGAAACCGAGAAGCAAACGGTCCAGACTGGCCGGAAGAACATGGTCTTTTCCGTCGTCGGCAGTTTCAGGAGACTCTTCTTCTCCAACCTCTTCGTCGTACGGTTCTTCACCGTTTCCGTCGGGTTTTTTAACGAACCCGGTTTATGACGGTGACTTGTTTTGTAGCGTAGAAAAGCCACCGTTGAAGAAGCCAAAAAAGAATCCATCAGCAGAGACCGGTTCAGGCCGTCGGTGTACTCATTGTCAGGTTCAAAAGACACCCCAGTGGCGAGCCGGTCCATTGGGTCCAAAAACTTTGTGCAACGCTTGTGGTGTTAGATACAAATCCGGTCGGCTTTTTCCCGAGTATAGACCGGCTTGTAGTCCAACTTTTTCTCTAGAAGTTCACTCAAATAGCCACCGGAAAGTTTTGGAGATGCGGCGGAAGAAGGAAACCGGTGAGGTGGTTGACTCCGGTTTAGCTTCTATGATTTCAACTTGTTGAAATGAAAAAACCCGGTTCAGTTTAAAAAGCGGTCTAGTAGGGCTAGCTCGGTTGCGGTTTAAATGTGAAAATTTTGGTAAATTGTGGGAAGTAGGAAGGGTAGACGTAGAAATGTAACGTATTTTAGGGAGGTTATTGTAATTTTTACTTTTAGAATTTTGCTATTTTTTTTTATCAGTTTTAAATTTCTTTTTTGCAGTGTAAAATCTAATTTATTTGCAGTTTAGCGGTCAATCTTATAGAAACCATTCATTTGTTTTTTATTATTTTTATTTTTGAGAAAAGTAGGTTGGAAAAATTCAAAACGGTTGAGCGGTTTCTGACAACTCTTAAAAATCTAAATGCTCATATAATTAATTCATTTGCCAAATTTAGTACAACAACTGCAGATCAAAAGTACAACCGTGTTAGTCTTTTAATTTGTTAGAAATAACCATATAAGCTAACAGAATTTACATATACGATATAATTTTTTTATTGTTCTTTTTACAAAGAATGTTTAACTAAAGCATCAATAGATTTTAAATTAAATTTTTATATACTTAATAAATTTCTTAACACTGACAATTTGGTCAAAACTATTTTGTCAATATTTAACATATGCCCCTAGACTTCATTTCTTTGAATGTCAGCTATATATAATCACTAACATTGTTCTATTTTTAGATTAGAACACTGATTTAGAAAAGTCAACATACAATTGATCCATCTCACTTTTTTTTTTACTGTTAATTTGCTTTAAAAAGGTCAGTTTCTTGATCTATAAAATATTGTACACTCAATATTGTCTATGACATGTTAAAAACTGTGAGATTCAAAGAACATTTGATTTATATAATTCCTATAGAATTAAATTTAAATGAGACAATTTAAATATATAAATTTAAGCGAAGGGAATATTCAAAAATCAAGTTGTTACTACTTTTTTTTATTTTTTATTCAATATTCAGAGTTTATATTGAGCTTCGATTAATTTTTGATCATGCACCGCGAAAATCATTTTGACGTGAAGCTCTCAAAATAATTTTCTGTATCACAAACAAATCTTTCTACTTTTACAAGAGTTAGATCTGCAGACACTTTATCCTTCCTAAATTCATTTTATAAATTATATTAATATGTTATTATTGTTATTGTGATACGAAGAGATATTATTTGAATACACCAATAAAAGTGAGCTATATACCACACACCACACCACCCTTAGTGGGCTCCAACCCACCTAATGACGTAAATACGAAATGGGCCCATTTACCTTTGCCTTTAACGTTACGAATAAACTACCACACACACTCACCAATGCATTGAATGTTCCCTCTTTCTTTTCCTTTCTTTTTATTGTTAGTAAAGTAGTGATAACATACCAACATGGGTGGTATACGGGTGAAACTAATTCATACTTAATCAGAATGTTTTAATAATGATATTATTATATTTTTAATTAGAATATTTGTGTTTGAGCCTTGAATATAA
>CM040618.1:131817613-131834164 GCA_022817965.1 Solanum lycopersicoides
GTAAGTGAGATTTGATGTCAATTTTAAAGGGTCATCAATAAATTTAGCCATTTATTTAAATTTCATTAGTATAACTAACTAATATTTATATAAAAAAATTAAAACTAAACTGACTCAAACATTATAATTAAACGTGAAAAGGTGGGACCTGAAAGAGAAGGAATTAGTGGATGAAAAGAAAAGGTAGAGGTAGCTTTCAAAGACTTTAGAAGTATGTGGCTAAGAATTGTTGTTTTGATCCTACTTTGTAAATTAGGACAATCTTGTGTATCAATAAAATCTCCAACAGCCACATCCTTGTTGATTCTCACGTGTCCAATGACCATGGCCCATCTTATTGGATTACTTGTGGACCTCATTTTTATCTGCTTTTTATTTCAAATCCCCCTTTACCCACCAAACTCAAAATAGATAATCGTTTGCGTTGTATTTTATATGAATCAGTTTGATTTGATATAAAATTTATAGATAAAAAAAAAAATTTATATAATTAAAAATAAGTGATAGATTATAGATATTTATATGTCAATAAATTATTTCATTAAGAGTATATTGTCATTTGAAGTTAAATTGTTATATAAGTGTGTTATTCTTTTTGAACTTGATTAAAAAGAAGAGATTAATGTAAAAAACACACCTAAATTATACTCTTTTTTTGAGTTTCATACCTAAACTATTGATACTGTGAGTTTCATACCTAAACTATCACTTTTTAGTTTGAGAAACACACCTATCTCTTTTATATCATTCTCATCATGGTGTGTGTAATACACTTTTTTTTTTAAATTATCACATCACACTCTACATGGATAAAACAAAAAATTAAAAAATAATTATTAGTATTGGTTGAAATTAAAAATTAAAAATTAAAAAATTATCATCCAAAAAATTAATTTATTTTATAAAATAAAATGTAAAATATTTTTCTTAACCCACTCCATCACTTCCTCTTACCGTCCTTTCTTTTATAAAAGTATTTTTTTTACTTCATCCCCCCCTCAAACACTAATTTATATATTATTTTATTTTTTTTAAAAAAATAATTCTACCCACTTTACCTAATCCTCCGCTTTTAGTTTTTTTCTCATTTTGTGTTAGATATATACCTATAGAAAATATTTTTTACGTGCCGTCGCAAGACTTTTTTTTATTTTTCATTTATTTATGTTATATTCGTACACTAGTTATAAAAAATTCTAAAAGTATATGTACGTACATATCTGACACAAAATGAGAAAAAAAGTAAAAATTAAAATTAAAAGTAGGAGTAGATGGTAAAATAAGATGCAGTAGAATTTTAATTTTTTTTTTTTTAAAAATATATTATTTTTTTTTGGGAGGAGGAGGGAGGGGGCAGTTACGTGGAGAAGGTGGTGGAGTGGGTAAAAAGATAATTTAAATTTTTATCTTAAAAAAATTAATTTTTAATGGATAGTAATACTTTAGTTTTTAATTTTTAATTAATATTAATAGTTTATTATTTAATTTTTATCAAGGTGGAATATTTTATTCATATGGAATGCAATGTGTCAAGGTTTTTTCAAATAAAAGAGAGAGTGTATTGCACTCATCACTGAGGTGTGTTTCTCAAACTAAAAAATGATAGTTTAGGTATGAAACTCACACTCTCAATAGTTTAGGTGTGAAACTCAAAAAAAGGGAATAGTTTAGTTGTGTTTTTGACCCTTATCTCTAATAAGAAAGTAAGTCATATAAAAAAAATAAAAAAAAAATTCGTGGTTTAAAGTTCAAGAAATGTCAAATATATCAAAATACTCATTAATTTTATATTCTTAAATATGTCATGTGAAAAGTTTGAAATTAATGATCTGTTAAAGAAAAAAGAAAGGATCATTCTTTTTTAAAACGAATGAAAAAAGAAACATAAGTCAATCAGATTTTAACGGACAAAAAGAAGTATTTTTCGGGGCAAAATCAAGAGGCGAAATACACTTGATTAAATTTGAAACCTTCACTAATTTTTTATAGGACCTTATTTACAATATGTTAGAGCAATTGGATAGTGTAAAACTTACAATATGTTAGAGCAAATATGTTATATTGTAATTTTCTATCTTCCAAAAGATGAAATAAGTAATTGGTGGTGTGTATGATAATTGTCATTTCTAGAGTAAATAATATAATTGACATTTTAAACCATCATTTCATTTTTGTGAAATTTGTATTAGCCTTTCATATCATAGAAAATATAACAAAAGGCTAGGGAAGTGTGGGGGCAGGACAAGAGGAATAAGAAGGTTATAGGGGGGGAATGTATTGTGGTGGCAAAGTCACAATGGCAACCTATAACAAGGCCAAATTAAGGGTCCTAAAAGATTGTGGGGAGGGTTTATTTGATTTTGTCATCAAGATTAGCAATTTGAATTTAATGTAGTATAACATATTGTCTAAAGAGGCCATTTTTCATTTCTTTAAATGTCTTTAAATGGTAGAGTGGAACTTTGTAATTATCAACAAGAAGAAAATAAAATTGTGTTATCTTTCTCTACTTGCTAATATTTCAATTCCATAATACATGGAGTAAAAGAAAAAAAAAAAAGACACTCAAGAGACAACCACTAAACTAGGTTGAATCACACCTTGACTATTTCATTTTTTTAGTAACATATTTCAACTATTTCACCACATAATTGACATCTCTCTTTAACACATATATCAAATAATTATGCTCAATTAAGGTTGAAGAAATCACCTAAAGTATTCTTGTCTGTATTATCAAATCAGATAACACTGATATTAGATATGTACTTCCGCAAGGCTTAAACTGACAAATCAATCTAAAGTGTTTTGACTATACTATCAAATCATGAAACTTGCTAATTGGACATAGCACAATCAATATTTTACTTTTCATAGTGATGTCGTTCGGATCAGTTTGTACATCTCAATTTTCACCAACACTCAATTATTTTATCAAACAATCACTACTCTCACCAACACCACCAATACTAGTAAGTACCTCTGCTAGGCTTAAGCCGAAAAAACAACCTAAATTATTCTTGACTATATCTTCAGATCACGAAACCTGTTAATTGAACAAAATACAATCAATATTTTAAAATTTTTGTAACTATATTGTTCGGATCAACTTCTACATCTGAACTTCCACCTACATTCAATTATTTTATCAGACAATTACTACCTCCCACCAGCACCACTAACCAATACTATATAAGTAACTCCGTAAGGCATATACGCCAAAGAAGTGACCTAAATGTTCTTGGCTATGCCATAAAAAATTAAAAACCATGTAACATGCTAATTAGACGCAACATCATCTGCGTGCCAAAACAACATGAACCAAACCAAACCATTTAACATGCTAATTTGGCAACATAATGGATAAAAAAAAGGCAATTTAGACAAGAAAATGAGGAACATTAGAGCTTGAAGACTCACAAAAAGAGTTACCTTTTGGTTGTGTCTCTTTGTGTGGGTCTGTCTCTCTGTTGATCCCATTTGTCCTCCACGCTTTCTTTTTTTTCTCCTCTCTTTCCTCATTCAGCATTCTTCTTCTTTTCTTAACACAGCTCAACCACTTCTTCTTTTCTTGTCAAGACCCCAAGATTTCCTTTTTGTCTCTTTATTTTAACCTTCACCTATCTTTGGCAAAAAAAACTAAAACTTTTTCATACAGATTTGTGGGTGTTCTTTGATTTTTGTTAAATCGACAGTATGATAAGTGAATCAATGGCCTGAAGTGGATTCTTGAAAAATGAGTAAAGGAAATTGAAGAGTGAAAATTAGAAACAAATATGAGAACCCTTTGTGATGTTTGTGAAAGTGCTGCCGCAATACTTTTCTGTGCTGCTGATGAGGCTGCTCTCTGCCGTTCTTGTGACGAAAAGGTATTTGTCGAATTCCAATCTTTCAGTGTAACTCGATTTCTTGGTTCTTGATAAGAGAATAAGTTGTCTAAATCTTGGGTTACTGATGGATCGAATTCTTGTTGTTTTTGTTTAAAGATTGTCCGGTTTGTTGTTGTACTATGATATCTTGAATTGGTTGATTCTTTATCTTAGTATTAGCCTTATTCATGTAGTTTCTTGATTTTGATATATGTTACCATTCATGTAGTTTCTTGCTTTTGACATAGGTTACCATTCATGTAGTTTCTTGTTTTTGACATATGTTAGTATGTTACCATCTGTGTTTTGGTTATAGCATTAACTTCTTCTTGTTATTGTTCCTTGTCTGGATGTTCTGTACTGTTTTCCTTATTAATTTCCGTATATTCATTACTGCCGTTTCCCTCCACGAGTTAGCAATAAGTTCTTGGTACTCTCTATACTCCTGCGAACCTACTTGTAGGATTTCATTGGGTATGTTGTTGTTTGTTGTATTCCAACTCAGGGTTTCTGCTTTATGAAGTAATACAAACTATCTAACTAAAGGGATGTAATTATCTTCTTTGAGGTCCATTCTGTTAGTTTCCACTTTGTTGTGTAGAGAGGGATCTTGGATTTTTGAGATACTTTACATCTTCTACTGATGTAGTGCATATGGTGGTCTATGTTTCTTTCTTTGTACTTACTACTTATACTATTTCTTCGCTTCAAGCGTATACAATTCAATGCAATCCCTTTTGGCTCTGCACCTTCTGAAATTCCACATCCACCCTGTTGATCAACCTGAATGGACTAGAGGCCTTATTTTTGTTTGATAAAGGTGACGTCCAGCCCATCTCCTCACTCGATTATTCCACTAAGTACCTCCTATCTCCCACCAATATAGGTAACATTACTCTTCTCCCAAAAGCTTAGGCAAGGTGAGAAGAAATCATTAGATTCTGTTGTCTCTGTGATTTTAACTGTGGTTTCTGATGGTTTTCATTGACCGCTAAACCACACTCTTGGGTGCTAATGGACTATTAAGGCTTTCTTTTGAATTATTCTCTTCATAACACCTTTATCTAGTTAGGCTTATATATTCTGATGCGTGTTGGAAACTTCTCCATATCCAGCATTTGCTCATTCACGCCTCGTCTCACCTATATTTACTTCCCTTGTCTGATCTTCCAAGGAACTACTAGTGTTTGAGAACACAAAAATGATATACATGTTGTAGGATAGAAGAACATTCACTTGTAAGGAATTAATTTGGTAAAATATAGTCTCCTGTCACATTTGGTTAGTATCTGCTTCTTCGCTTTTGTAACTCACTAGTTCTGATTCATCTGTTTTCTACTGAAAGAAATTCACGGTCCTTGTTATATCTGATATTAGGTCCATATGTTCTGTCACATTTGGTTGGTATCTGCTTGTTCACTTTTGTGACTCACAAGTTTTAATTCATCTGTTTTCGACTGAAAGAAATTCACAGTCCTTTATATCTGATATTAGGTCCATATGTGCAACAAGCTTGCAAGTCGACATGTAAGAGTTGGGCTAGCTGACCCCAGTAAAATCCAGCGTTGCGATATATGTGAAAATGCACCTGGTATGTAGCTTCATTTCTTCTCTTTCCTTATCCTGTTTCTTTTGGCCAAGATGGCTACATTAGATGAAGTTTTTGCTTCTTTGCTGGATACATGTATGTAGCTTTCTTTTATTGTGAGATCGATGGAAGTTCCCTTTGTTTGCAATGTGATATGATTGTCCATGTTGGAGGTAAACGAACCCATGGAAGATATCTCCTTATAAGGCAGAGGATTGAGGTTTGTAAATTCATGCTAAGACAAGCCCTGGTTCAAGTTCTTGTTGTGTTTAGGGAAGAGTCTATTTTATTACTTCTTTTATGTCCTTCTGTAGTTTCCGGGGGATAAGTTGGGCCCTTCAAATGAGCAAGGATTGCAATCTACTGAACAAGGTGATGTAAGGAGAGAGCCTGGACAGCCCTTTAGACTCCCTATGATAGACAATCACCAACCAAACAGGGAGACTGCTATGACAGCAGTAGAAAATAACATGAATAATAGCGTAAAAATGGAGAATGAGTTGATTGACCTTAACTCCAGACCTCAAAGGATGCATGGTCAAACGTCAAATAATCAGGTATCTACTCAAATTGGTTGTATTATGTCAATCACTTTGTTCAGCTATTGGTCTCCACTAATTATAAAATTTAATGCAGGAACAAGGAATGGACATGCTTGGTGGTAGCAATCATGAGTCAGTCGGCGTGGTTCCTGATGGGCCCTTCAAAAGAGAACCAGAGAGATGATCAAGGTATGTACTCTACTCAATGAATTTGAGTTCGTAATGCCCTTTTATCAACTTTGTCCAAGTCTTGGAGTATCTTGAATAGCACTATTAATTTTTTACCATTACAAATTACAATGTGCATGTACATATGCAATATTCTATTCAGTCACACATTTTATGTGTTGTGACACCTTTTTCCATTAAGAGTGTATATAAGCAATGAAAGAATGATTGTCACTTTCTGCAAAAGGATCTGTGCTGTACTTAATTGCAGATTCTGAAGAAGTATTTAAGGATGTTTAGGTGCGCCTCAAGGTGGCTGGGTTAAAAAAGGTACTTGAGAGGCATTTGAACCTTTTCGGCTGAGATGTGTTGTCACTGCAATTTCTCTTGAGTGACTCGCTGCTGCTAAGCAGTTACATGATGAGGATTGCGTAACAAGTTTAACAAAAAGAAGAGGAATATACCATTTTCAGCAAGGAAGAAATTGAAGAATTGGTGAGATAAAAATATCTCATTTCTGGAGAAGCTGGAAGGGGATATAGAGCAGGAATGAGAGAAGAAGGATTGCCTTCCCAATTATTTCAATTTTTGATGGATTTGGTGGTAGTGGAAATAAACTACATACATCAATTGTACTTGGGCAGTTTTGAATTAGACTGAAAACAAACTGTTTATTTTGGTTCTATAAACCAATAAAGGAAAGGTAACAGACGTGAAAATGTTGTTCATGCATCAAAGAGGATCATTTATCATTTTGTTTTTTGATGAGGTACTTATAAAGAATTGAGTTATGCAGAATGCACTTAGTAGAATTTCTTTCTTTCTTTTAAGACAACTGATAATGATAGGATATTTAGTACAACAATAAGATACCCAGTGTGATCCCACAAGTGCAGTCTGTGGATGGTAGAGTGTACACCGACCTTAACCCCGATCTTGTGAGGTATAGAGGCTGTTTTGGATAGACCCTCGCCTCAAGAAAAACATTTCAAGGCTGATAGGATATTTTGTAAGAGAGAGAAATTCTTTCTGGGTATGCAGGAATAGTGAAGGCATTTAATACACCAAATCAAACAGTGCATAAGAAATAAGCTCAGCATAACTAGTATACACCCACCCTATCCAGCTCTATTCTTATACACCCTACTAAACGAACCCTAATAGAGTTGCAAAAGCACAAAGATAATGAACTGGGTGCTAGATTTTCATCTTGAGCTGGGTACCGAATATGTACTTCAAAATGTAACATTTCAGTAAGATATCTAGCTTGAACTGTTCAGTTCTACGATGTTCATGGTCAATTTTGCAGCACTCGTGTTCATAGTATGCCATACATGTTCTTTGACTATGTATGTAAAAATATAACAAAGCGAAACTCTGAAGATGTCTAAGTTTGAACTCGTGGAATTGTACTTGATAAATACTGCTCAGTTTATAAGGCTTGTAAGCATGAACTTTCTATCTCTCTCGCATGCTTATCTTTCCCTTTTTGAAGTGTAGATGTGAGCTGCTGCCATTCCAAATTTCAAACTTGAATTATGAATTGGAGTTGCCGGCCCCAACTGAGTTCTATGCAATGTCAAAGCTTTAAGAGAAGCTTTTGAACTAGCCGGGACCAAGTTGAGGTATTTCTTGAGTGAAGAGCTCTCTGAAATTCATTATTCAACCACTTCATGCATATACTTTGAGAAGAGGATCAGAAAGAAATTCTGCCATCTCGCTTTGGAGAGAGGATAAGGCTGCAGTCACCACATTTGCCTCTGTAATTTCCTGTAATGAGAAAAAACAATCTCTACAGATTCAAGATGAACCATATAGCAGTGACAATTCATTTATTGTTGTTTTTATTCATCAAGTTTCCACCATTACTATTGTAATTCATCTGGTTTGAATTCTGTTAAAACTTTATAATCATTCAAGGTCCCCAGTACCAAACATGTTGAGTCCGATTCGGTTTAACCATGCAGAAGAGTGCTCTGGAATCTTATGAATGGATTCAACATTTTCTTCTCTTGGATGATCATCTATGAGATCAACTCTAGGTGATCTTGTGGATTCTGTATCCAGGTTTCGAGCTTGAGATTCTTTGATAAGGAGTGTGTTTTCCAGTAATAAGCACAAATTATCACGCCAGTGGGATCTGGATATCGATATGCACCCTGGTTCAGATTTCTTGGAACACTGCGTCAATAGTAAGGAGCTCTACACTATTTCCTTCTAATCTTTATAGATTGATCTTGGAGCTAAGGTAAAGTTTGTCTTTGTGTGGTCGTCACGGGCTCGAGCCATAAAAAAGCAACCACTACTACTTGCAGTAGGGTAGGTTGTCTGCATTACACCCCCTGGGTGGGGCTGTTATGATATTATTGCAAGGAATGGCCATGAGTCCCACATTGGTTAAATGGGGAGCCGATTGCATTGGGCTCTCCCACCCAACCTCAATAGCTAGCTTATAGGGTTTGTTTCTAGTGAGGTTGTATCAAAGATTACAGGTCTTTAAAGAATGAAGACCACAACTGCTGCATATATCAATGTAGTTTTGTAAAAGGGATCTTAGTTTCTAACTTGCTAATTTTTCAAAATGTACATAAAAAGTACTGAAGTCCTTAAACAGAGTGACATAGACGGTGAGTATTCATATAGTCGATCCGAGCTAGCTTAAGATGAGATCGTAGTAGTTGTTGTATAGTAATTAAATATCTCTCAGTGCAGGGGATCAAGATATATTTGGCCTCCTTGGATAAAAGAATAGGATCTATCATCTATTGGTAACAAGTATTGCTTTAAAAATGTCTGAAAACCATATGCTCACAATAAGTAATTTTCATTATTCAGTATGCATAATAAAACAAATAGCTGGTTTATAATTTCATAAAGCAACACTAACTAGTCTCAATAAGCAAGAAAGTTTATTGAAGTTGTTAAAAAAAAAAGTACAGGTAATCAAATAAACAAAAATACTCTTCTCTATGGCTTTACTAATTGCAAACTCAGTAGTATGAGATAATTCATCATTTCTCTGCTTCACTATGAACCATTCAGCTCATAATTTTTTCTTTTCTTTTTTGCCCCTCTTCTTCAAGACTTCAGTGCCTATAACTTAGTAGACATAGCCCTTTACAAACATTCCTTGTTTAGCTTCATCGGATTCACCCTCACCGGTGTACTTTCCGAGCTGAGCAAGAGAGTTCGCTTTGGCCCTGACAAGTAAAGTATCCTGAGCAGCCTTCACATTCTCAGGTTGTCCTCCCCATGTCTTCAAGCAAGTGTTCTGAAGAGCCCTTGCGTAAGAGAACGACACGTGCCACGGGTTTGGAGCTTGGTTCATGGCATTCAAGTTCAATGTAGCCTCAACTTCTGATTGCCCACCAGACAAGAACTGCTCACAACCCAACAATATTGAATCAATTAGCATAAGGTATGTACTTTCACTTATTCATCTACCACTAGCAATGGACTAACAATTCATATTCTATATGTTGGGAAAGTAAAGTAACTATAAACTTCTTATTTTACCCTTAATGTCATGCTCTTATAACCTGTTAGAATGTTCAAGACCTAAGTTTTACGGGTACTTCTGATATGTGGCAAAAATTTTCTTTCTTAAACTTTGTGCTTAATCAGACAGTCATATAAAATGAAACGGAGAGAAACTTGCCATGATTCCAGGGACAGCTGGGGGAATCCTCCTCTTGAGGAGACTGAGAGTATAATCTGCGACCTGCTGAGGAGTGGCCCTGTCTTTGCATTCAGCACCAGGAGTAACCATGCTTGGTTTCAAGAGGATACCCTCAAACATGACATTGTTCTCAGCCAAGTAGAAGAAGACTTCAGCCCAGACCTTCTGTGCTACCTCAAAAGTCCTGTCAATGCCGTGTTCACCGTCCAACAAGATCTCTGGCTCCACAATTGGGACCAAACCATTGTCCTGAGAAATGGCAGCGTAGCGAGCCAAGCCCCATGCTGCTTCCTTCACAGCCAATGCAGATGGTCCGTTGGGAATGCTCACCACGGTACGCCTATAAGTTACCACAATTTTAGCATTAATCTTAAGATGGGTCGGTTATATAAATCCTCACTGACTTGTCGCTCTATTTTAATTCATCTCATACCAATATTGTCCAAAATAAGGATAGATTAGCGTATAAACTTCTAACATGATGAAAAGACCCTTTGAAACATCTATTTGGTATCGTCCATATAAATTCCGTTGTGCATTATGAGAAAATAACGAAGTGAATTAGGACTCCAAATGTACCATTTGGCGAAACGTGCTCCCTGTTGGTAGTATGCAGCAGAGCGGGAGGCAAGTCCATCAAGACCTTGACACCATGACTCATCATTTGAACCAGCAAGGGGAACCAAACCCTGTGAACAGATATAATGATTAGGAGATTGACAAAAACCTCATTTCAGTATAACTTGTTCTTGTTAAACATATATAACCCTGCCTTTCCTCTTCTATTGTTAGTATAACCAAATATATAACCAAGCAAGTTGTGATCGGTTATACAAATCCACTGATCATGTCATTCCATTTAAGTTTCTGCTCAGACCAATATTATACAAAATAAAAGTTCACTATATTTTTTTCACCAGCAATAATATCTCTTTACTATTGTGCAGGTTAATATACCTTGTCAACTTTGATACCAGGAACAATGTTTTGCTCAATAAGAACATCAACTATTTTGCGTCCATCAACGGTAGACTGGTAGAGGGTCTCCTCAAAAAGAATAGCACCAGAGATGTACTGTCCAAGGCCTGGAGCTGACACCAGCAAGGTACGGTAAGCTTGGCGGTTAGCCTCCGTGTTTTCCAAACCAATGGAAGCCAAACGCTTTCCACAAGTGGCATTCGACTCATCCATGGCCAAAATTCCACGTCCTGGTGATGCAACAGTTTTCTATAAATAACAAACACTCATTGTTAGCAACAAAAATTTGTACGGTACGTAGTTGGAAACTTTTTCAAAGCAAATGTGCATTTGCCCTTTTTCTTGACAGATAACTGATTGATGCATAAAATTCAATCTACATCTTTCATCCTTATTACATCTTGTTATTTCGGTTTCCAGTTAGCGACTTTAACTATAACCTCAGAATATTTAAATGGAACAATTCACAAGAAGAAATATTCCAAATTCCAATTTAACCGGTTATAACAGATTATTACTCTATTTTTCAGGTTAACAAATAAGGCATGTCATGGAGAATTACATGCTGGTAGCGTAAGAATTCCTTATACTGACAGTACACAAAACATAAACTCGTTAAACTAAAACTTACAGCGGTTTTAATGAGCTCATCAGCATAAGAGGAAGCAGCGCGGACAGTAAGAGAAGTAGCATTGGTGGGATGGCAACGGACCACTGAGACGGAAGGCTGACGAAGGCTTTGCCCCTTTAAAAACTCAGATTTGTCAAGAACTGGGGATGACTTTAGTAGAGATGCTGAGGCCATTTTTTTTTCTTTACTTCAAATTTTTTCCTCTCTACAAGAAATCTCCTTATCTCTCAGCACAATCTATTCTCAATGTCACTCTTTGCCACACAAATTTCTCAGGCAGAGTGCTAAAATTTATAACTGTGCTAAAGTGTAATTGAAGATGTATCATTTGAGGTGGTTATGAGCCAACCAATGACTGTTTGACATGTAATTTTGATTAGTTTGTCTACTAGGCACATTGTACAAGTTGTTGATTTAGATGGAATTATTGTAATGGTAGACAAACGTGAGGCTCTGATTAGCAATCCTACCTTGAGTGGCTTGGTAACATTTCCCTTTTTGTTTTGGTTATCCCAAGGTGATCAGTGGTCATGGTTCAGTTCCAGGATTGGGTTTGACAGTGACTTCCAAATATTCTAACAGTTCTTTTTTTTTTTTTTAAGTACAAATAGTGTCCGAACCAACTTGCGTGCACCTCATATATATCTATCTAACTACTTTGTAGAGACGAGCTTTCACCCATTGCAAAAATTCCTCACTACTTACTGTCTCATGGCTGAAAGAATTAACTCAGAAAAATTTCATGCACCGGATCTAAAATACCATTTATTGTATCAGCTAACAGACTCCGGTTCAAAGGAAGGAAGCATTAACTAAGTAATCTATATCAATATACAAGGAAACTTGAAGGACAAAAACCTGTTTTCTTACACTTAGTTGCTACTTAATAATCAAGCTAAATAGGGGTAGTAACTAAAACATTGAGCAACATCTGCAAATTTATGTCTGAGCATATATGATCGTCTTTCCTTCTTGGACCATGCACAGACATGCCACCTCTTTCTACGAGAAATCAAGTCAGAAACAGTAAGCTGCAAAACAGATTCGTTGAAGCTTTGTTTAAACTACTCGAGCTTTGCATCTAAAGCAGCATGCTCCAGATCAGAATTTGGATTTGCAACATAACTTAATCAGTTGTTGGATTCAATGACATGTCATCGAGGCCAGAAACGATATCATCAACCAACTTGTTGACCAGTACCTCAACATTTTCAGAAGCTGGAGGGATGGAGTCCACGGAGCTTCCTACAAGGGCTTTGTTGAGCTGTTTAACAAGTCCATCTTCCTCATCGGGAATGTCAAGTTCCCAGACCTTGAATATATCGTCATCCAAATTTTCCTCCACAAATGTTGAAAACTCTGAATCTACTTCAGAATCGGAGGCTTCAACTACTCTCATGTCCTCGTTATAGGTGGAAGAAAAAACATTTTCTAAGTTAATTCTGGACCAAAAAGTATCTGGATCTTTGTTATTAATCAGATGGCGAGTAGTGTCCCCTTCTTGTTCATTGGTTGGAGAAAAATCATAAATCGAGTCATTTAAAATCCCTGAAATTTCTGTCTCTTCAATGGTGGGGACAATACGAGAGTCTTGAGGAGAGTCATCCCTCATCACTGCAGAAAAGATTGTTTGGGAAGGAAAAGTGTCAAGTAAGACATGTTTCAAAGAATCCATGCTGTGGTCCAATATAGCAAGATCATTAATGAGGCAGGAGTCGGCCCATGCTACATCCTCAGGTGAAAGCACATCTCCACTCTTGTTGCTATCTATAGAAATGAGGTCAAGCGGAGAAGCACTGTCATCTTTCATGTCATCATCAACAGCCATGGCCATGGCCATAGAGAGAAGTTCAGTCATATTCCTTAGCAACCTCCCTGCAACAGAAAGTACATAGGTAAAGCCTTCAGGAACCATCAACAAACATTTTATCATAGTATGATCCAAGATACCATCCCCTCATCAGTTAATGACTCCAAGCACAAGCAATTCAAACAATACCACAATAGAACGGTCTCAAATGTCATGAAACTGAGGTTTCAATAACAAAAAGATAGCAAAAAGCGGGTTACTAGCATCAACAATTCATCACCAGGGAAATCTTCGGGATCAAACCTAAACAATTATAATACCAAGCAAAAGAGACAGATGAATATCTTTAGCTATTGTGGCAGACTAGTACTGCATATAATTGATGAAATCAGTTAAAAGGCATGGTGTGAGTGTCACTACTAAGAGCCAGACCAGAATTAAACATACAGAAGCATCAACGGAAGGAGGATTCAATAATATACTCTCTACTTGACCATACGGAAAGAGAGAAGCAAACTTCATTCAAATGAAATAATCACTCATCATGTAAGGTCTCGGTGTACTTGATAGAATCCAAAGACAGAACCACTGAAGGTGCAGTGGACATAGCCAACATAATATCATCAGGAATGACAAAGAGTAACCACTAGATTTGCATTTACTATAACATCAGCGCTCAAACGTTAAACATCTTCTAAACCAAATCCTAAGCTTCGACTATGATATGTCATTTTCTTTTAATTGGTAAGATATGTCATTTGATATTCAGAGACAATAAGAAGAGTAATCAAAAGGGTCCTTCACATATAGAAACCAACTATATGCGACTATTCCTCAAGGATGCAATTCTATGATAGACTAATATATAAATGTATAACCTTTACTTCGTTAAGTTTCCACAACAACACGAATTCAGTATTAGATCATTGCTACAGCTCCTACCTTGCATCCTTACCGGCCCTTCCTTTCCACTTCTGCCTACCTCAAGCTTCTCTCACACACAGCAAAAGGGTGAAAGTAGTTGGTTAGTCCAAACTTAACAATATTCTTTCATACTGACTTTGGAATGAATAAGCAGAGGTGTTATACATGAAATATGAAGTACTACCAAAAATGCTAAAGCACCCAATCTTTTTCATGTACCAATGAAACAATCAGCACTTTTTTTTTGATAACCATGGTGTCTCTCGCACGAGATACCTCCCACCTCCCACCAAAAACAACAAGTACAAGATAACTTCGTGCAGCAATACTAGGACACATGGGAAAAAATCACCTATAGTCTCTGGTTAAACTTGAACCTGTAAGCTTCTCGACTAATTCCACGGATATCTGCCACCTCCCACCAACAAAAAATATCAGGTAAAACTATCCGACAAGAATAGGACATATGCAAAGGAATCACCTTTGTATTTTCCTCTCTGCTGCAATTTGAACTTGAGACCTAATGAAACAGTGAATACTTTACAATCACATTTTCTAAATCAGACACATTCTGCAAAGCAAATATTTTTTCACTTACTTCAATCATGCAATGCTCTTCTAACAAAACCGAATTCGTCAAGTATATGTTTTTTAGACTCAAACTCGATTTCAATAGTTCCTCATATAATTTAATTTCTTTATAACCAGGATAATCGAAACAACGAATCAAGACGAAAAACACAGAGTAAAACGCCTAACTTTAAATAGCAGCAAAAATGTCAAAAGGATTGAAGGAATTGAAACGAAACCAAACTTGAAAGCTTGAACTTTATCATCTCTTTTACAGAAAAAAGAGAATCATAGAAATGGCAAGATACCTTAATTTATGAGTTCAAACCGAGAAAACCCCACAAACTTATATGCCCACCGCCCACCGTTTCGTTTCTCTCAAAGAAGAGAAAAGAAGTAATAAAAGCGATCCAATCAATGTTTCAGCTTCAAGTACAAACTTAGAATACAGGGATTCTTTTGAGGGAAGTAAGAATTTGGGCCTTTGAATAGAGGGATTTGGGCTGTATTTTTTGGGTGGGTACAGAAAAAAGAAAACAAAAATTTACAGAAGAGAATTTATAGTAAAAAGAAAAAAAAATAAAAATATTATTCCGTTGCCGGGACTTGAACCCGGGTCTCTCGGGTGAGAGCCGAGTATCCTAACCAACTAGACTACAACGGAATTGTTGTTTATTTTTTATTTACAAATTAAATATATAAATTTTTTCTTATCATATTTTCATATGGAAAAGGTTATATTATCAAAATGAAAAGGTTATATTATCAAAATAACTTTTTAATAAACCACAAAATAATATTTGAACTGAACTTCTTGAAATGTCATAAAATATAGTGTAGTCACGTAATATATCGTAATTTTCTCTTGAGGGAAGAGTAGTAAGTCAACGTATCAATTTAAAGATCATATAATTTAAGAGTGTGTCGATTAAAATATTGATTAGAATTGAATGTATTAGATAATAATATATGGTATTTGAATTTAAATAGATAGACTCAGCGGAACAGAGACATTTTATTAGGATTCAAAATTACTAACATATTTAGATTATTATTCCGATAATTAAGATATAATTTACCAGGTGACTAATTCCAAAGAATATCGAAATTTACTTTTATAATTAATGATTTTAACGTGTAGATAATGATTATTATTATGATGGAATACATGAGCGACGTTATATAGGGCTTAGATTATAAGATAGAACACCTCTTCAACTGTAACCTAATTTGTTTTTGTTCTCATTTTTATATAAATAAAAAGAGTATTTAATTTTAATATTTCGTATATCTTCTTGACCTTTAATTATCAATTTAATAAGGACCTTATTGAAAAATATTTAATAACCCTATTGAGAAATGAATGCCCATGCGTCTCTATCTGCCCCATCCCTTGCCATTTAATATGTGTGTGTGATTTCTCTATCTTGCTTCTTTTATTTCTTCCTTTTCCTTTTGACCAAATACTAAAAAGAAAATTGCAAATTGAAATGAATTCTTTGCATTTGGATATTATTATTAATAATCATCACCATCAATAGAAGAGGTTTGTTGACATATTTACTTCATGACAATGATATATTTGAAATTTCAAAATCTTTTTATTGATTTGCTAATATACTTTTACAATTTTAGTATCTATCTTTTAAAATTTAAAGTTACTTTACATATGTCTTATTACTATTATATTTGAAATTTCAAAATCTTTTTATTGATTTGCTAATATACTTTTACAATTTTAGTATCTATCTTTTAAAATTTAAAGTTACTTTACATATGTCTTATTACTATT